>KK114156.1:765631-785018 GCA_000611955.2 Stegodyphus mimosarum | reverse complement strand
ATGTACATTCACTCACCTCTCTCAGCATCACAGCTAAATCCATACCGACTCGGTATTTAGCGAAATATAAGGTACGAAAATAGCAAACACTCAACACAAAAACACCGCATTCAAAGAATACAACGACAACTGAAATAACTACTTAAATTAACATGTAAGAATTTCGAATAAACCGCTACGTCATCTCACATTACAAATAAAACCGTTCTTTATAAAATAGGAAATACGCATGCGCGAAAACTACATGTTTCCGTAGCTTCAAAATACCCAGTCAGCCATGTTCGCGGATATACGGAGTTACCCATGTTGGCGCGTTTATTGCTCATTCAAAAACAATCGCCGCCAAGCAGTGGGCTAAAGCGCATTTGGGCCCATTAAAAAAATCAACGTAATCGATAAAGGTAGAAATTTTCGAGGCTATTAATATATTTGAAGTTTTAAGATTTCTTCCTAATGTTATTGAGTATAATTTAATGAGATTCAATTATGCACCTTTATAATATTATGAAATGAAGAAAATATAAAGTTTTGCATTTCGAAATATTTATTATATTTTTGCTCCGTATAATTATTATACGTTTCACTTAAAAGAGTTAAGAATTATGTTAGTTTTAGAGCATGTTTAAGAATCAATTTGAAATAATTTTTAAACGGATTAATTACAAATCATCCTCTTTCAGAACATTTCAAAAACCATATATAACATTTAAAGTGATCAAAGTAAGTTTTCATTTGAATAATAGAGACAAGAGGTAACTGGATTTGTGATGCAATGAAAGGTAGTCTAATCATAAAATAGTGATACTTCTAAATTAATGTCTAATGCAGTGGTCTGATTTAAACTGTCATTTTCTCAATAATTCACATCTCCAATAAAATGTTAAACCACATTTTTTTTAGGAAATTTTGGCTTAATTCCAAATCTATCTTCATAATTAGAGAAATTCATTATTTCGAATTCTGTGTTAAAAATTTTTGATAAGATTTCGTAATATATATATGTATATAAGTAAGTAAATAAAACGTAACAGCAATGTTTCACACCACAAAATTTGTGTGAAAAGTTTCTTGACCTAAAGTTATTAAAAGAAAGTATTCCTAAAGCATAGCAAATCTCGAGAGAAAGTTCGATTTGTTGACTAAAATTTGTATTGTTTTATTATTATTGTGTATCATATAAATGAATTTTACAGCTAAACTTTCCTTTTGAATGTGTATAATCAAATGCACTTTCTCTTGTATCAGTTTAAATTCAAATAAGTGCAGATCCCAGTAAAAAAGTGAAGAAGCTTTCCTGATAGAGCATTCAAATTAAAGGGAATAACGCAATAAGCAGAAAATTCCAAATGATTTTGCTTATTTAGAAGCATATTTTGTTTCCCAAAATAAGTATTTCAAGCAAACAGAGAGATCAGCCATGGGAAGCTTTTTAAAGCCTATCTTTGCTAATATCTATATGCACTATTATGAATCACAATTATTTGAAATTTTAAACTCCCTGTTTGATTCCTCTACTTTTGATGATACTTTTACCTTGTTTGACGGTAATGAATTGGTTTAAAGAAAGTTCTTCCAATAATGAATACCATTACTTCTGCATTCAGTTAGCTCACTTTTCATCTTGAAACATCCAGTTCTCTTCCGTTCCTTGACAACTTGGTCCCATGTAACATATTCAACTTCAGCACTACTGTTTACCACAACTCTTTATCTCTTTGTCTTCCACCACACTTCAAATCATATCATTCGCCCAAACAAAAATTAGCTTCATTTTATTCTTTCGTTTTTCGGGCACTTAAAGTTTGCGCCTTCAAATCGGCACTTTATCAAGACCTAAATTATTTAAAAGCAGTTGGCATTAACAGAGGCTTTCAATCGAATATTACTGACAAAGCGATTACACATTTCTCATCTTAACACATCAAAAGCCGTGCTCTCTGACCTGTCTTGTAAAGAGAGAAACACCAAACACGGGCGTGTCTATGCACAAGTGTTCAACACTTGTACATAAACAATCAAACATTAACAATCAAAACACTAACGTGTTAAAACTTAACATAACAAGACCTCAGAACACACCTTATATTCATGCTTGAACCCTGAGGTACTATTCTAAATAAGTGGCTAACTCTGCAGTGTAACGTCAAAGAGCTTAACAACATTCATTCATTCCAAATTTAGCACATATTCACCATGCGTTAAGTTGCATTTATGCAGTCACATTCTTTTAATTCTTCGGTTTTAAACTTTTACATTCATGATGTGATTTCACATTTAACACATCACTGTACTTAAATTTTAAAGGAACAGTTCATATGTATATAAGAACACATTAACAGGCCATTAATTCTACACATTTGAAGACATGCAGTTAACTTTCTCCTACTGAAAGCAAGTGCTGTTTCTTTTACATTTAACAAGTATATTTCACAAGTCCTTCAGACTAAAATGTCGTTTCTTAACAGATTCTTTTAAATAAAGCTTTATACAATATTTTTAGTATGTTCTTAAGGTACTTTTCTTATACAGTTACAAAATCTTTTGCAATACTGAAGTATTTACACATCACTATTACACAATAATATTAGATTACTCGCGAGTAGTTGAAAAACATAGTAACAAATAGGTGAAACTCATTTCTCGCCTTTTTGGTGATAAAGGTGGACCTCACATGAGGTAAAACGTCTTAAATTCTGCCACTTGCAGTAAGAACGAAAATTAACTTAAAGTTTCAGAGTAACACAAAATTTTACTTATCTTTTTGATATTCAGACATCCATTTAACCACCTACTCCTAGAAGGTAGCAAAGACTATGGTTTGATTGATTCTCCGCCTTGTCCGGCTCCGACCCTCAGTTTCCTCCTCAGTCCGTTTCCCTTTTGGGCGTGCTTGATGCTTTTTGAAAAACTTCTTCCTCTCTGTTGGTTGATATCTGGGTCGCTTAATAGGTGCTGTCCTTGGGGGCGTCGGGACATTTCTCATCGGTTGTTGTCGAGTTTTGGCGGTTTGCTGTTCAAACTCTTGTTGCCTGGATACTGCAGCTGGCTTTCCCGGGTGAATTCTTGGGCACTTGCTGCGTAGACTCCTTTCTGAGGGTTCACTATTTCTTTTCTCACAGGTGCCTTGACTGCGGCCATTTCTTCTCGCCTTCTTGGTATTGTTAGAATTTACGTCTTCCTCCTGTTGGAGACGGTCGTGGCATCTGTTTTTTGGTTGAGGGACTATCTTCCTTTTCTTGTTATCTTCTGTGTTCCATCGGGGGCTTTTCTTTTCTTGTTCGTATCTTTACTTGTGGCTGACTCTGGCGGTCGTTTTTCGCGTGTTATGTGTTGAGATGGTGCCTGCCGTGCCGGATCCTGCAAAAGATCTTGAAATATTCTCATGTTATTTCGATTGTAATACGGCTTAATTTGATCGATATTTGCCGTAATTTTTTCGCCATTCTTGACTCTTAAAACCACCAGTGCCTGGGTTATTTTCTAAATAAAAAACGGTCCTTCAAACCGTGGGTAAAATTTTGCCACTTTGGCTACCGCCGATGAAGAAAGTGAGTGCTTCAGCTTGAGTACTTCATCCCCCACATTATACTTTACTTGCCGTCTTTTCATGTCATAATAAATTTTCTATTTCCTCTGTGATGATTCTGTGTTTGATTTTGCCTCCTTAATTAACTTTCTATATACGCCATTTGGAATTCAGGAGCCCTTTTTCGAACATAAAACAATTTGTCCAGTAGGGTTATAATCTTCCTGCCTAAAAATAACTAAGCAGGAGGTTTTCCCGTCGTGTCGCGTTTGGCGGTCCTAAGAGCGAAGGCTAATTCATTGACATAGTTATCCCAGCTCATATGAAAATTTTTAACATAATTGCGAATAATTTTAACTATGTTTCTGTTGACCCATTCCGCTATATTTGACTGCGGCCGATACCTGACCAGTTTTAAATGACGTATGCCCAGTTTTTGAAACATGTCTTCAAAAATATTGCTTATAAAGTGAGGAACATTATCAGATATAACTTTTAGGGGCGCTTCGTATTTTAAAATATATTTATTTAACATAGATTCAGTAACAAATTTCGCAGAGGCTCGTTTTAGGGGAACAATCTCGGTCCATTTACTAAAATGGTAAAGCATAACAAAGAGACAGCGACTAGCTGGGGTAACAGGCCGTATTTCATTGTTATTATTCGTAGTTTTTGTATAAAATAATAGACCATCTATAAGTTCGTAATCTGCCTCCCTATTTCTTATCGCCACAATATCTTGGTGGCTAAAGTTTTCAGGATATCTTGAATAATCATATATATATATATATTTAAATTCCAGATCTTTCCCCAGCTCCGTTATTACGGTGTCACGAGAATGTATCATCTGGGATGGGAGCATTGCCACTTTAACACTATTCCCTTCTTTATCTACCTTGATTCTTGACAGGGCATCTGCTACGACATTTTCCTTTTCTGGTGTGTGTTTAATTATCAAATTATATTCTTGTAATTTAAGAGCCCACCGTATTAATATCGGCGATAAATTCTTTCCTGAATATAATCTAGCGACCGCCGCATGATCAGAGTAGACCATTACAGGAGAACTTCCAAAGTAGACTCTGAACTTCTGTGCTGCTAACAGAACTGCAAGTGTTTCCCTTTCTGTTACTGAATAATTTCTTTGAGTATCGTTTAAAGTACGACTAAAGAATGCCACTGGCTGCCCATTTTGGGAATAAACTGCCCCTACGGCATAATCCGAGGCATCGGCCGCGATTTCTAAATTTTTATCATTTTCGGGAGATTTCAAAACAGGGGTTTGTGTTAACGCTTGTTTTAATTTTCAAACGCGGTGTTAGCTTCGGCTTCCACGAAAATCTTGCCTTCTTTCTTTTTAACATTAATAGCGTTCGGCAGTTGTCTTTATGAAGGACCTATAGAATCAGCAGAACCCTAGAAAAGGAGCTAGTTTCTTCGCTGTATTAGGCGGCGGATAATTCTCAATTGCAATTATTTTTATTTGTCGGTTTCGATGCCTTTCTGGGAAATTTTACACCCCAAATAACGCAATTCCTTTGCTACAAATTTGCACTTTTCAGCATTAAATTTTAGACCGGCCTCATTTAATAAAGTAAATTCGTCTTTTATGTGTGGCTCTAAATTATCACTAGTAACAATAACGTCATCCAAATGGAAAAAATTGCTTTTCCGGAGGACGAGTCTTAAAAAAAATATCCACATAACGTTGAAATGTTGCTGGTGCGCCTGACAGGCCAATCGGCATATGCAAAAAATGCATAAGTGACAGACTTAGTTATGAAAGCGGTCTTTGGTACATCTTCAGGTTTTACGTCTATTTGAAAATACCCAGTTCTTAAATCTAATGTCGTCATATATTTAGTGGCAGTTATGTTTCGCAAGATTTCCTCAATAATGGGTAATGGATAAACCGAATATTTAGTAACGCTATTCAATTTGCGGTAATCAATTGCAAAACGTCACTTTTTTGGGTGTGTAACCGGGTAATCATTATTCTTCTTACATAAAACAACCAGGCTCGTATAACTATTGGAGATAGGCGTGATAATCTTTTTACTTAGCATATCTTTAATATGCTATTCTATATTTTTTTCTTTCGATTTGTCACAGCGGTAAGCCTGTTGCGAACTGGTTGTGAATCTCCGGTATTTATTTCATGGTTAGTGACTTGCGTGAATCTAGGAATATCACTGAACATAGTAGAAAATTCACTTACCACTTGGCGTAGTTTTTCTTGCTCTTCAGTTGGCAGATTTTCGAGGTTTACTGTTGGGAGATCCGCTTTTACTTCAGGCATCGGTTTTATTCTCAACTTAAGAGATGCTTGACTGAAATCTAATGTTGCTTCGGACGCTTAAAGAAAATCTACTCTTAATATTATATTTGCTTAAAGATTTCTTACAATAAGGAACATAATTTTTAACCTGCTCATCCTTAATGCGGATATACAGTGGTACTTTACGTATACATTTGCATTTTCCCTCCTGGGCTGCTATAACAGTCGTATTATCCGAACTGTAGTTTGTATACCGACGAAAATATTTTTAAAAAATATTCTTCTGCTATAAAGTTACACTGAGCTCCTGTATCCAGGAGGGCCGTGGCTAGAATATTGTTCACTAACACTTGAAACTTCGGAAGAACTAAATTTTTCACAACAACTGTATTGAGCTTGGTGGTAGAGGGATTTTTCTTGGCTTTCGGATTTCCGCACCCTCCCGTCAGCAGAAAACCATTTCAGTTTAAATCTTCTTTTCTTCTTCACGCTTTTCCGCTGGCCTGTAAACTTTTATACTTCAAAGGAGAGTTAAAATTACCCTTTATTATGTCTGGCTTATTCTTGAACTGTCGATGTTCGCTGGTTGTTTTTGAATATTCAGGTTTCTTGACCACTGATTCGACTGGCTTCCGTAGCCGCGGTCTTGCCTCTGCTGTGCCTTGGCGCACCAAATTGGCTCGTTGCTCGTACTGGGGTCTTCTTTCAATGTCCGCCGTTCTTCTGCTTTCAAACTGTATCGCGAGCTCGAATAAATTTTCCAAGGTCGTCGGATTCCTTAATTCGATAAAGTCTTGTACCTGGGGAAGTAAACTAGGCAAAATGACTTGAATGATTTCAGGATCAGGCCGGCTTCCATAACAAAAGTTTAGGTAATTGTATTCTTCTTAAAATGAAGCTTGAGAGTTCCTCGATTTTTTGCTGGTATGTGCTGAAGAGTTCCCCTTCTAATTTCGCACGATTTCTTACTACTGGGAAGGCCTTTACTAAGGAGGTCTTGAAATTTTCATAAGTGTACGTAGGACTTCCCGGTTGCCCCAAGAGTTTTTCCTGATGTACCTGAACCAACTAACGTCTGACCCCTCAACGCGCTATCTGGAACTCGTTGAGAATAAAGTGGTCATCCAATTTTTCCAAAAAGTTATTCACCGCTGAATTCCCAGTGAAGCTCGCTGCTGGCTTCGTTGATGCTGGCATGGTCTGAACGATGTACCCGAATCCTTCTATGGTGGCAGTTGTCATTTCTGAATTTTGGGCGTATGTCACGGGTTCATCAACTTCCTCTTGAAAGTCGGCCACGGGTCTTCTCCTTCGGGCGCCACTATCAGGGCTTGTGTTTCTTATTGTTCATTTTGCAAACATAACTGTAGTCCTGAGTAGGAGCAGAGAGCTTACTAAAAGCTATGTTCGTGTGTGTGTAGAATATACAACAAAGATAAGGAGGGTTAAAATTACTCTTTATTTGCTTATCGATTTACAAACTTTCCCGAACTTCGGGATACAAAGACCAAACACTTGTGATCTGAACGTAAAAGAATATAAGACTACTAACTAACTAAAATTTAAATAAGAGCTAACTTTTGATATTTTACACAGTTGACTAGCACTAAGACTGGCCTTTTAAATTTACGTCTCTGTAGTACGCAAACTGTGGAAAACTACAATATGTCTTTAACTTTCAAGAGGGTTAAACTTCAAAGGCGGACATTAACTGATGGCAAGCTCGCGTGAAGACTCGTAGCAAGAGGGATCTCTTTCCTTCCTTCTTCTCTTGGCAAAAAGACACAACTTAAATACTTAAGCGTTAGCAAATACAATTTGCATGAACATTTTCATGCGTTAATTCTGGCCGGAAGTGAAAAATAAGAGATGATAGTAAAGTTTTAAAATAAAATAAACGTTAGTGAACTTAAAATCTTTACAAGGTAAATACGGATTTGTGGTTTTTGAATGTCTAAATGAAGTCTATTTGGTTCCCCTCCGTTAAGGTTTTGATGAATCAGAATTGATAAATATTAAAAAATAAAATAATCACCCTTTCAAAGTATTTTCATAAGAAACTCGTAAGTTTAAAAAGAAGAATAGATTCCGAAAATTTCTGCTCTCTGTTCTAGCTGCATATCATATTTGGGGAAATAAAGGATATAATTCAGTCAGAACTGCAATTGATCATGCCGAATAGTAATGGAGAACATACAGATAGAGGAAAATACTTAATTTTTGAAAAATATGTTCGACTAAAGAAATTATCTGTCAAAAATAATTCGACGAAAGCTTTAAAGATACAAGATATGTAACAAACTAAAATATCCCCCAAATATTCAAGAAACAAAAGTAAATTTTTTCCGAAATCAAGCAGGATGTTTTCCCATTTTTCGCTCGCATTATCAATGCTTCTCCTAAGTCCACAACATTTACTACTAGAAAGATGCAGCTGAAAAGCGGGCGTTTTCTATGACTTTTGGAAGAAATTGCAGCAGCTTAAAAGAGCATCACTTCAGATTGAAGTTTACGATAAAATTTACTACTAATAATACAGATATACGGTAAAAAGGGCAGACCGATACATCTGTATCAATGCACAAAAGTAATATTTTTCTGAAGCCCCCAACTGCGAAATTAAGAGCTTTTGTATTTTTTATCACTGCACCAGAGTTCGTTTTGCCTTTTATAATGGTGCTACTTACCAGACTGCATTGATCAAAGTCCACAATGCATCCGTATTGACTGCTAGAAGACAATTATGAAACCATTGCGAAGTGAGAGAATCCTATACGTGTCCATTCGGTGACATATCTGACGAATACGTAAACCAGAGAAAACGCACTGTCTGCCGTGACACAAAGAAGACTTGGAAACGCCTAATATTGTGCGCTTGGATTTGTCGGTTATTTGACTATAGCAAAGCATACAAGGGCTATATGTTTAAGGGAATGACGCATTGCTGTGGAAATTTCTAAGGGAATTGGTTCGTATTCACGTTACATCTAAAGAAAACAAGGAAAGGCACGCATGCAGCTAAACCATTCAAATCCAGGAGGAACTATCAGTGTTCAGCAGTCTTTAAATGTTTAGTCACTGATGAGGTGATATGGTAGGTGTTCATTTGTTAGAATACAGCACGAAAATTGAGCTGAAATTAGGGTATATCTCTGTAACTTTACTCATATTTCGGTTACTAAGGATACCCTCCAATTCGTAAAACCTGTCATCGGCTGTGATAATCGGTCGATTTCAACTCTTCCATGCATTTTGTTCATCTAGTTAGAAACTCTGAAATGCATGCTAAAAATACTGCGGGCACCACAATGCTGTCTGGCATGTTTAAGGTTAACTCGTTGCGAAACATGCCCCTGCCGCCAGTATGCACACCATTATCTAACTAATGAAGCTTGCTGAATTGCTGTGTCATTGTCAAAAGAACTTTCGAAGCGGAATCTCGCAGACAATTTTGAGCATAGCAGAATCTATTATATCATGGAAGTAGACAGTGTCATGCTTGTAGCAGTTGCTAACGTTGTGCAATAAGTTGCATAGTTCATCATTTTCATGAGGATAAGATGTGTATCACCTTGTGATGTCGCACATTTCATTGATCATTGCCGAAATTTAGACTTGTTCGTGTTAAAGGTTGACTCGACGTGTTAAAGGTTAACTCGTTACGAAACATGCCCCTGCCGCCAGTATGCACACCATTATCTAACTAATGAAGCTTGCTGAATTGCTGTGTCATTGCCAAAAGAACTTTCGAAGCGTAATCCCGCAACCAATTTTGAGCATAGCAGAATCTATTATATCATGGAAGTAGACAGTGTCATGCTTGTAGCAGTTGCTAACGTTGTGCAATAAGTTGCATAGTTCATCATTTCCATGAGGATAAGATGTGTATCATCTTGTGATGTCGCCACATTTCGTTGATCATTGCCGAAATTTAGACTTGTTCAGTTTCTTTCAGTCCACTACTCGCTGGAACTGAATTTTGTTCCTTATAAAAAACCATGCCACAATACAAAGATCCTCCTTCATACTAACCAATACATTACCTGAGTTGAAAATCTGCAGTTGATAATTTGGTGAACCTTGACTTCGATGAAATGCAGTAATTCCTACATGACAACTTTCAACTCACTGCCTATGGTAAATACTTGTATTATCCCTCAATGAACTTTTATTTATATGTCCGCATATAAATAAAAGATCGTTGAGGTGCCCTTTCTATATGACCATACAAAGGACACTGCCGAGTCTAGACATATATTTGGTTTTTATTTCTGCTTATATGTAAATAACCTGTAAGTTTCATTTTAATTTACTGATTCTTTCATTGATCTGAAAGTTTAAAAAAAACAGTAGAATTTAAAGAAAGCCCCCCAAAACCGAATTACGTGTGGCGTTATTAAAGGTTTTATATGACATGTCTTATGCTTTTAATTTCGTTTTTAATTATTTAGAGCTATCTTATAAGTATATGGCCTTAGCAATAGTGACAATAGAGTAATATGTTTTGCATGGATTATTGTTGGTTGCACGAAAATCGTTGTTGCGAAAGTAGAAATTAGGGGTTATACGAAAGGTAATTTTTTTCGCAAGTCCTAATCCTTTGTAGAATCCCTTGAATCTTCGCATAATAATGATAAGAAAAAAGACAAAAAATAGTTAATAAAAAAAGATACCGTTCAACAGTGAAAAATAGTGAAACAATTAAAACGTTAAACAGTGAAAAACGAACTGAATGAATCAATAAACGTTTGATGAATTACAACATTTGTAATGTCGAACTACTGAATATTCAGAATGACAGCTGAAGTAAGTGCAAAAAACAGACAGGAGAAGCGTTAAAATAACCCGTTATTTTTTAACTCGTTAAAATTTACAATGCGTCGACTTGAAGCTAACAAACTACGTCTCGCTTCGACGGGAACTTAACTAACAAGAACTAAACTAGATTCAAAGATATTAACAAACACAAAGATATTCAAACTCAAAGATATTAACAAACAGCAGAGATTTTTTACCAGGGCTCAGGTAGTCCTGTTACCTAAAACCGCGTCGAAGTCTAGTGGCAGCAAAGTAATAGCTGTCACTCCACTTTAACCAACAATATATGCAGAATCAGTAGCTCACGTTACAAAGGTACACTGCGTGTCCACACTCTCTAACTTTCCCTGCTAGAACTAAATATTTAAACCTTTTTCTTCCACTGGTAGAATTTACCTTCCTTCACGTGCGCTACCACATTTAATCATTCTGGCATTGACAATTAAAGGAATGAAGGCTTATATTAAAGCGTAAATTAAACTTAATTGGTTACTGAAAATAATTATAAATCCCTACATATTAATGAGCATTTACTGATATAATTTAAAGAATTAATAAACAGTAAACTTAAGAACAGAGTTTTAGAAATGTATCTGTCTGTATTTATTAAAACGATAGAAAGGAAAATTAATAAATGATGTCCTTAATTAAAAGCCTTAAATATAGAGGTTCATTTTATCGATGAAGAACTAATGACATAATGCATCAAATATTTTATGCATTATCCTTTAAAATCAACGCAAGTGTAGCTGAGGGTATACTTCTAAAGTACCCTCTATAAGTATTAAACAAGAATTATCAAACCCACTGTAGAAAATTAAGAGTTATAGCACTCGGCCGCTGTAAGATGTTATTGGTGATGCAGGTGCATTGAACATACAACAGGCCTAGTTTATTTTTTAATGAACTTTTTTATTTGATCTCGTTAAAAATAATCTCAAGAAAATTTTAAGTAAAAAGCTTAACGGAATTTTAGTTTAAAAAGATTTAATGCAAAAGAGTTGAATAAATAAAGCAGAATGAAATTCAGGCTCTTAGTGAAAATTAAGCAATTTTCTACTTTGTATTTTATTTTACCCCATAGCTAAAATAAAACTATCAAGCAATTTGGAATGTAAAATTACTGATGAATTAAAGAATTTATTTTAATCGCAAAGCGTAGATTATATTTAATTTTATTTAGCAATTTCTTTACATAATATTTTATATTCACTACAGATTTTAAACTTAAGAGACAGAAAAATACCTGTCAGATGCTTTCAAAAGCACTTGAAGATATTCAATTTGACTTTTACTCGAAATTGTGCTACCAAAGGTGACAAGTTCCTTTATGATGCTCGGCAGAAAATGGTACTTTTCCTGAGTGAAAAATATAGAAAAATCGGTCAAAAACGTAACACATACGGCACTAAAAAAATGTCACTTTTACACACAGAGAAATGAAGAAAGTGTATTTGTGGAAAAAAAATTCTCTTCCCATAGAACGACTAAGTTTCTGATCGCAAGCAGCATCATTTGTCAAAAAAGTTTTAAGGATTTGAGTGTTTCAAAGAAAAAGTAAATCAAAGTCCCATAGAAAAGGCTGGAAGAAAACGAACACTCTTGGTGGTTTTTTTTCGTCCTTTTTTTAAATAAACGATCAGTTTAGAAGAAAAGTGATGTATTTGGTTAGAAATTTCTCTCTCGTTTCTTTAATTAAGCCCATCTAAACATGAATTAAGAGTCTGAGTTCAAATATTCTTTAGGTTAAATAATCTAGTAGGATATTACTAAATATGCTAGAAAACAATGAAAAATAAAATATCAAATCTGGTACTGAAATAAGTATATACGGATAATTTAATAACTTAGCTAAAAGTAGAATGTCCTATCTAGTAAATTTCACTTGAATCGGAGTACAAACGAAAGCACGTGGCATTGATGAAAGGAAGTTCTAACACAGGGCTCACATATATATGAAAATATAATACCGTAAGTAGAAGAAAAATGAAACTTTTTTTTGCGCCTAAATTTTTGACCTACTGATTTGCTATGCATTCTGTTGTAAAGGAAAAAAATTTGTTTGCTTTCATATAAAATCTTTAATTTCTCTAACGCGTTTCTATAAAAAATGCTCTGGATCTGTATTTTGAACAAAAAATGTAAACGCAAGTTTGCAAAGTGTTCCTGATATTTTTATATTAGTCATGTACTTAACCGACAAGGTGCCACAATCAACAATTTGAGTTGTTTTTGTTATCTTACTTAGCTGCTTGTCCAAATCGTTGATCTGCGTCAAATTCTGTGAGAGTAAATTGCCATCTAAAGTATGTGCAGGACAGCCACGTACAAAAGCTGGCGACTAGACTCTGAAACTCTATTATACAAATATTTTGCTTTCTTAAATTACAATACAAGCTATAAATTCTGTTTTATGCTTACATAAATATGCTAAATGTTTTTGCTATTTACCGTTTCTTTTTGCAGGGATCCATTCAGATACTGGAAATAATGTTTCATTTTAACATATTATACTAGAAATTTCAAGCCGAAAGACGCAGAACAGATATTCAGAACAATATGGCCACTAAATTCTAGTTAATTCATCTAGGAGAATTCCAGCAGCTGAATATCCCCTCTGTAGAGTGATGTCGTGGTTTTCTTTATGTTTTGCTGAACTATGCTTAAATTGATTTCTGAAGGGATGACATTATTTGTGGCAGCTGATTCTGCGTGAGTGCCATAATGTGATCCGTTATCTGATTATTTATCACAAATCCAAATAATAACTTAAAAAATTGTTGATAAAATGTTGCGGTACTTTTGCATTAACTAGTATTCGTCAATACATCCCAAAAAATTAACGCCGACGCTAGGCGTTTTGTTACTCGGTGCAAACTCTAAATTCTGTCGCTAATTCTTATCTCAATTTTAAAAGGTTTGCCGGCTTTAAATTCTACCACCTGGTGCGACTACACCGATTGCATTAGATATGGCGCAGGAACTGTAAGAATATCATCCTGAATTTTTGATTCTTGCTAGCGTTCGCCCTAGATTTTTCTAGAAATATGAGATGAGATATTGTTTGGAAATGGCGGGCTAAAGAGAATGAAGATGGCTCTCTCTCCCTCAGCGTATTTATTTATTTATTCAATTTCAAACGAATTAGAAAGAGCGCATGCATATCTGTCATTACATCCTTTTTCATTCAGTAATTGTTTCCATGCAACAATTTATACAACAATGCTTATTTTATTATTTTTACTGCTCCATTCATTACGCATTTACTAGATTTGGCAGGAATGAAGCAAAAGTAATCCATTATTTCCGAGACTGTCAAAACATTCTGAGTGTTACCGTTCTTATGCAATAAAACTGTACGTGGTAGGAGATATAGGATGGGAATGCAATTTCAGAGACAGCCAAATGCTTTAATAATAAGAACTCGAAACTATTCAACAGAAGTCACCTTCTCAGTTAGTAAAATTTATTAATAGATTAGCACTCTGTTGTAATTTTGAATAGGATTTCCAAACAGTGCTACCGAAAATTAAAGAAAAATCTTTTTCGTTAACATTATGGGATTGAAAAGTATTCCTTAGCTAAAAAGGCGCGAATAGATTCTTGGTAGTGTATCATCAAGTATAAGTTAAAATACAGTAGCTATGCTGCTTGAAATACGCATATATATATATATATATGTCTTTAAAAAGATTGGCAGCTCGCACGGCGTATTTATTTTTTACAATGCATATTTAAGCACAAAAATGTAGGTTGGAAGACTTTTGTTTTACCAATGGCAAGCCTTCATCCGACTTCAGCTTGGCAACTACTAAGGCCAGAAATAGTGGTCATATTATTATGGACGCGTCTAATAGGTGGGCCATCTTTGCCTTCTATGAAGTGACGGCCAGTTACAGTCATGCCTTCTCCAGGATTCGAGCCCGGGCCCTTTGGTATCGCAGTCGCCTGCGCTAACCACTACACCGTCTGGGCGGGCGGTTGCAAGACTTAATAGGATAAAAAGGTTTATGTGGAAAAATGTTTTTGCGCTTTTACCGTGATGTCATCCACTGCTGGTTTAGAAGTTTTGTAAAAAGTGATTTCCGCATTAAATTTTATTCATACGTAAATTATAGTTCCTGATGTAGCTAAAGATTAATGCGCACTTTAGAGTCCACTGATTCGACAATGTCATCAAACACTGCAATTTGTAGCCAATAATGCATAAGCAGAACCTACAATATACTCATAGGAATTTAGCTTTAATTTATGAAACACTAATCTTCAGTAAGTCTGGTTAGGCTTTCTAAAGAAGTTATAAATTAATTGCTGTTTCTCGGTTTTTCTCTTGCACTTTTAAAAGTGGATTAAAATTTGAGACCTCTCTTCTACAAAACATCAGGAAGTGGAGTATTTTAGCAATATCACAAAATAATTTAAGAAGAGCACATCCTTAAAATTTCCGATACACAGTCTCGCGCGCTGGAGATAAAAATCTTTTATTTCCGTACAGTTTTGTCATTGCTGGCTTTGAAATCGTTGAGTTTCTTAATCAAAAACTCATTAATGCTTTACAAAATATGAAATAGATAATAAAACAAGTTCCGAATTCCCAATTTTCGCTTCCAGATGCCCGTTTTCCAGTGGAGGATTACCTTCAAAATGTGATGGCTCTACGGACCGTTGTTTTATCACAATGCTAGAAACACACATACATTATGCAGATTGTTCACTATTTAATTTTTTAATGTAATTTAGGGCGATAATATTTGGTGACAACAATCTGAAAAGTGAAACGCCGTTTATAATGAAACTCCACAAAATGCGAAAACGAAATTAATACCCCTTTTCTGCTAATCAGTTCACACAAGTCACACATATTCAAATTTTGCACAGATTCAGGTTCATTAAGTCGCACAAATTCAGATTTGCCTAATGGCAGCAGACTTGACTGAAAATTGAAAAGTGGCATTTATAGTGATTTCACGCAAATCCTATTTCGAAGCTGATACCTCATTTTGGCTGAAAACGAAAATCATAACAATAATCTGTCGAACATGAGGAAAGACTATTAAAATTTCTGGTAAAATATAATAGCATAGAAATAAAATTCTTAACGAAGTTTGATATATTCTTGTGAATATCGAACGCTGCGCTGAATGTTGCATCAGATGAAGAAATTTTCAGTTGATTTTAGTTGAACTGAAATTTGAAAGATATCTAATGCACAAATAAATATTAACTATATCCACGTAATGTATTTGTTGTCTTTTTTGTAGTATACGTTCATGCTTATTAATTTAAAATTGTAATGTTTCTTTCTTTGCCTGATAATTATTAAATTCTGTTGACACGGAATATAATGTTTATGTTTAACTCCATTATTTTTGTTTTATTATATACCTGTCTACTTTAAATGCTTACAATAAACTTTGAAAACATCGTAACAGGTTCTTACTGCAAGATGAACAAAAAGAATGAAATTTCTGTTCATTAATACCTATCAAATTCAAACGATTCTTGTCATATACATTATTTCTAGCATTAGAAACATCCTTTATAAATTTCAATAATTCATTGATAATTGAATAATATACTGATGTACATAAATATATGAAATGAATTTAATATAAATTAAATACATTTTAATTTATGCCGATAAGGTGTATTATTAAAAGCAAAAAATAATTTAAATTATTAAGAAATACTCTTAAATGTCTGTAATGCCTTAAATCGCTCAGATTAAAAAAAAGTACATACGATTATATTTGAAAAATATATTAAAAATATTATGTTTTACCGAACGGCAACACAATGAGAACTGGCTGTGCTCGAAACCACATAATAGACGATGATTCTATATGTCGCGTAGAGTGAAGCCAATGAATAACATGCTTAACGTAGTATAACAACCGTAGCATAAAGAACATGTTTAACGTAATAAAGGCAAAGGTAAAAAAAATTGGAAAAGCTGCACTAATAATGATTTTCAAAGCAAAATAATATTTGCCTTCTAATGTTGCAGTAATGCACCGTAGACAGAGAAAATATAATCTGAACTTACATCATCTATTTGGCACTCTGACTTAAACCACTTGAATTCATCATTCATTCTTTCCTCCTTCTTCTCCTCCAATTCAATGCTTTTCAGTTGAACGCTTAAACTTTGCTTTTCTAACAAACAGACTCTTTGGTCACTTCAGTAAGGAGAAGAAAACAAAGAAGAAAAATAACTGCGGATTTGTAAAGAGGGATTCTTGGTTCTTTTCTTCGGCTTAGAAGAGGCAAAAACGCGCACAATCGCATCGAATCAGTATTCTTCAGAAATATTTCTGCGCTTTTATGTTACCTAACATAAATTTTTACTACTAAACTCTTGATCGTCGAACCAGCGATCCGTTAAACTGATGTTTGGAAAAGAGGACTCATAGACTTGTAATTTGCATAAGGTTTTCCACAATGTTTTCAACAACTTTCGTAGAACAGCATGCCTTTTCATATCTCAAGATATTACAGGAAATATTTCAAAAAGGAGAATTTCGAAGAAAGGAACAGCTATATAAATTTTTGATATGTTATATTTTTTCCGGAAAAAAGGGCATCTTGAATCTTGAATATGGGCAACTGACGAAAAGAAATCTGTCAGTAAATCATAACAATGCTTGCAAGGGATGCAAGTGAAATAAAATAATGCCAGAGTACCAGGACATAAGGCCTTGAAAAGTGTTCAAAAAGTCATCAAGGGACAAAATGGTGATTTTGTGCTGAATACGTAAACGGAAAAAGTGCAATTACCGTCCGTAAGCATTCTGTTGTGAGGTTTTAGTACGGGGCATGGCCACATGGAGACCGATGCAAGATTCCACATGTTGTGTCATGCAATGAGCAGAATTATTCAGCAGCTGATGGGGTAATTTACCCTAATCCCCTGTAAATGCACGGATGAGGGTATCTTTGTTTGTTTGAGGGCATTGTCGACCAGCAAGAATCCTCCCCAAAGCATTTGGAGAACGTGCTGGCCACCATATAAAGCGGTGAATATCTTCCATCTCTATACACTCCGGCAAGCAACTGTTCGATGACGTGATGCGTTGTCATCCATGAAAACAAAATTATCACCGACAGCAAAATCTAACATGCGAACATGATTGGCCAATGATACATGAACGATGGCAGCAGAACATCGTTCATGTATCATTGGCCAGTCATAGTCCCAGTTAGAAGCACGTAGATAGACATGCGGTTGCTGATCTTAAACTCAGCCCATACCGTAGCACTATATATTCCTTTCATGTATGTCTGTATGACTGTATGCAGTATCACCCTCACGCTACATCAGTTGCTGTCCACAGTAAGACTAGAGACGGAACTACTTTCATCTGAGAACAGTACATTAAACAAGTCGTCTTCCCGCAAACTGTGATGTAGATGATACCATTGTAAACAGGCGGAATGTTGACGTCCAGTAAATGGAATGCACACAACAGAACAGCAGGTGTGTAGTCATCCTTGATACAAATGTCTGGCTACAAATTTACGGGAGATTCGCTTGCCTGTAGCAGCAAATAACTGATTTTCTACCTCAGCAGCTGTGCTGCGTCGGTTCTTTTTTGTCGATAGCACTATGCACTTATCTTCTGCAGGTATCGTGCTGCGGATACGACCTCCCACGTGACGTTTGCTAACATTGCATTTGTTTGAACTGATTTCCAAAGCCTTGAAACAACAGTATGTCTGATGCTAAACTCTTTAGTAACATCTGTTATATGTTATTTATCTTTTATTTCTGTTGTAAATGTGTGAATATTGCTCAGGTATATTAATTACATTACCCTCTTAAGATCTCAAACGATTTCATCCTAGAATATTTTCATTTACGTGAAAACCATTACTAAAATTCCAAGCTATTTTTCTGGCTTTTTCTATAAATTCCTCTTTAAATTTTACGACCATTTTTTGAAAATCCCCTAATTAATCTGTTAAGGACACAGCTCCGGACGTAATTAACTCAGGACAATCCCGGCTGTACTAAAAGTCTAGTAACCTTTACTGAAGAAGAATATAAAGTAAATTGTGTAATTTATCAATCATTTCTTACGTCGTTGTTAAAAAGGCCACTATATAGACCTGTGGCTACACTGCACATCCGCACGTAACAGATCAGGCAATTAAGTTTGCCAATTTTGTAGATTTTAACGGTGATGATAGCTTAGACATCTGCATGTTACTGATCAGGCGACTTTAATTAGTTATTAAGTTAGCCATTTTAATTATTAAGTAAAATTTTAATTAATTAATTTTGCCATTTTAAGCGTGATGACAGCTTTAAGAAGTAAGGACTAATCATTGTATATATATTTCTACTTCTAATTTCGATGGTTATATACAAGAATACAGAAAAGCATATTATGGCTGTTACATCCTTACGCTGGTTTTTGTATTTCACAGCTGTTTCTCTTGCAAGTAATGACCTTTTCGCCAAAGGAGGCAAAGTATCTATGCTCAGCAGCTTTATGTATTCAGCAAATCCACAGATTAGCACGTTTCTATAAAGATATTGACAAAATATATTAAATAAAAAAAATTTTATTTTCATTTTAAATGCTATATTCTTTGTGAGAAAAGTTCAATTTCAAATATCTATAAATCTTACGCCATTTTTATTTTCCTTTAAATTTTCAGGAAATTCGAAAGCAGTTTGTCCTTTAAGGAAAGACCCAGTAAAATAATGCGGTTATGATCGCTGAGCAGCAGTACTTCTAGACGTTGGAATCCTGCCAACA
>KK114156.1:733605-760157 GCA_000611955.2 Stegodyphus mimosarum | reverse complement strand
TATATTTATCATCCAAACAGAAACATGCTTGGCATTCAAATAAATTTCCCTTAACTGTAATTTTCAAAAATTAACAACAATTTTCCCTAAATTAACAATAATTTTTCTTTAACTGTAAGTGGCGGTATATAACTTTCAGAAGTGATGTTAAAGATAATGTGACGTCACCAGCAATACAGTCACATGGATGCCAAAGGATTACTTAATGGCAGAATTTCCTGTTCAATTGCTTCCACCCGCTTGCTGCTTGGTTAATAAAATCAGCCTCTCTTCTAATTGCTAAGTTTTAATAATAGCTAGTTTCTAATCTAGTCAGCTAATGTAGCTAGTTAATATAATTAGTTATGATAGAATGCTAATTAGTTAATTTAATAGCAGGTTTTTTGGATGTACATTTATTTAACTATCAATGTAATTTACTTTTTTGTGTATATTTCTCTTTATTTTCCTGTCTTCTTATTTATTATTCTATAGCTCACGAATTACTTTTTTTTCTTAATTTCCATCTTCAAAATAGTTGAAGCTAAAGCAAACTCCTTTCAGAACTAGTTCAAGAAAGGAACACTTATTTTTAATTATTTAATCTTTTTTATACGTCTGAAATACTGAAACAAAGCAAAGATAATTTCATGTTTGTTTTCCTTTTTTCATTCCTGATAGAAAACAAATGTAATTAAATGGAATTAAAAATAAAATTCATTAAAATGAACAAAGAGCTTTTCGCTGAAATGATTACATTTTTCGAAAAGGAACCAACATATAATCAAATCGAAAGCTATTTTTACGCAATTTTTTATATTAATTAAACAAAAGAAAAGTTGGAAGAACAGCATTTTCGTAATTTAATGACTTTCCGTGCTTCAGCATTAAATGACAACTTTGGTAACATCAAAATATAAAATCTAATAAACGATAACTAAAGAAATATTTAGTGATATGTTTCATTAAAATCACTGCATATGAAAAAATATGTTTAAAAAAAGTTCTGAGGAAATTAACGGCTTTTCCTTCAGTAATTCAATGTACAACGCAATTTTTAACGTTTCTGCCATAAAAATTAAAAATAATAACAATAGCAAATATACCGACAATCTAAATAAACGAGATCCCGACTTTCTATTTTCTGTTACTGAATAGTTCTTTAATTAGCAGAATGTGCCATTTTTTAGCTACTTGTCTATTTGTTCTTGCATTTCAGAGCTAATTTTTTAAATCATTTAATTTTCTTTCCTAAATTGGCATCGAACATGAAAGACTAAACTCATTTCCCACTTTCAAGCTGATTTTACATGTGAAACGTTTTCACGGTAATGTACATACACTACACCATATGCCTATGTTAAGTTGCTTAAACTTTACTTGTTTAACTTTTTACCAAACTTTGAACTTTTTAAATCTCTACCTCCACTGGTGCCGGACAAACTAAAATAAAATAAATCTTACTACTAAAATTCTTCTAGTTAGAAGCGGAAGAAGGAACTGATCGATTGAACTAACTCGAAAAAATATCTAAATTAACTTTTTTCTTAAATCATTTAACTGCCTGACGCAAAGCAAATTCATCTTAATAAATCTTAACCTGAAAAACACAAGAAGGAATAAATCTTCTCTGGTACTCGGTAGAACTAAATACTTTTTCTCAACCAAACATTTCTATAATTCACTCATTTTAAAATTAACTCAAGAATAACAAGTTCATATTCATTAAATCAAAACCTCATAAGCACCAGAGAAGAAATATTCAAACACCAATCATTCAGTTCCACTACTAAAAAATCAAGCACTCGTTCTAACTTTCCTGGCACCTCAAACAAACATTCAAATATTCAATAAAACGTGGTTAGTACATATTTGCTAAACAGGGCGCGTTGTGAGTACCCTAAAATGCATAAACATTTTTCCATAACCCAGATAAAGTCTCCATGTTTCTTAAAAAACCTTACGGTTCAAACTAATGGAGTGACTGAACAAACCAATTACGTAACACACACACACACACAAAAAGCAAGTAATAACATAAAATCACATTTATTTAGTAATAGCTTGGCTAACCTAAAGATAGTTGGCCAGATTACCCTTACATACAACAGTAAAAAATAGTCCACATTATTTCTTTTAAGTCGTTTCTCAAAACATATTTAGAATTTAACAGAATAAATGATTATTATGATTATTTATATGTAACGTATTTACTTATAAATGGATCTCACGTAAACTAATGTAGGAATTACAATTAAAGAAATACATTTTTTATAGACAATAATTTTAAATTCTAAATAAGACACAAACAACCCTTTTCTTTTTTTTAAATTTTCAAATAAATTTTTTCTCTTTTTCCCCAAATTAAGCAAGATTAGTTAAATTACACTACTTAAAAATATTATAATCTTACGAATAAAAATATTAAGTAACACAGTTGGTCGACAAGCGCCATCAAACCATGCTGCAAATCAGAGACAACTTAAGCACTTCTTAATTAACTGAACTACAGAGTTGAACTCAGCCCACAATAAGGTGAACAAGGATGACATAATTGCTGATTGGTAGGAAACCAGGCTGACGATAACTCAAGATATGCTGAAATAGAGCAATCGACGAAAGTCCGCGCCGGATCATTTACCACACTGCCCAAATAAGGTGAAGAGGGATGACATCATGGTTGATAGAAACTGGATATGCTATAGTAGCTGAATCAAGGACTGCTTGGACACAGAATCATTCTATCGACCCACATCTTGAACTCTGATAGTCAGTCGCCCGTAAACTCTGTAGAATGCTCATACGAAATCCAGGAGTTACCACCTCACACCTCCGGAGTATCCAGTTAAACCTCGAGCTAATGCTTGGCTCTTAAAGCAACGCAAATCTCTTCATCTAAAAGCCGCGTGTGTCCGTCCGCGGACTGCAAGCTCGAGCCCGCGCTCAAAAGCGAAGCTCGGCCGCAAGGCAAACGCCCTCTCTATCTCTGAAATATTTCTCTCTCTAATAATATCAAAACTCAACTCCACTCCAAAACTGACTTCAAAACTCGTGCAAGAACCGAGGAGAACTCGGTTTCTCCACCCACTCACAATTATAGGCCCAAACGTTACACATAAAATTAAATTCTTCCAACCCGATACTTTCGCCATAATTTAACCAAACAAATTCAAACCCCTCGAACGAATCAAAATAAAGTCATTGTCTACAGTTGACAGTTGCCCAGCTGTAGAAATGGCTCCTCCAATACCTGCGAAAATTTGAGACTAAAAATCTAAGAAGAAACAACAAAAACTGCCCTTTCAAGATCCAATTTACAACCTCTCCTTTCTTCTGAAGTTATAAGCAAGACAACATTCACAAAGCTAAAGTGTAAGTGAAAAAGCGGGAAGCCAATTACGATATCCATTTTACTGCTTCGTAACAAAGTACATGGGAAACAACACTATACTGCTCTCAGTTGCAACTCTCATCTCAAGGCTATTCCCACAGATGTTACTTCCGTTAAAAGACTCTCCCCTTTCTTCGTTAGAAAATTGGACCGTTGAAGAAATAAGGTATAAATATAAAATATACATATAAAATACTTAAATAATTGATTACTTAAATGACTAACACACTTACATTTTGAGACACAGAATTCGCGACACGTGTGTTCTTTTATATTATTATACTTTCTTTTGCATACCTTCTCGGCAAGAAGACCATTGTTAAAAACATCTACGTAAAATTGCGTTTTGAAAACTCAGAGCTAAATGTGGAGGCGGAAATTATTTTATCTTATTGCATTACAAAAATTATTCAGCAAATCTTTTGTTTAAATTCATTTCTAAAAATTATTTTGTGTCTCTTAAATTTAAATTTTTGCCTTTAATTTCCTTCACTCAAAATGCCAAAAATATAAAAATAAAATAATAAAAATGCTCAAATAATAATTGAAAATGAAAAATGAATAAGAACTAAGGAACTAAATTTTAATTTTAAAACTACGAAAACGATAGTTGAAAATATTCGATTTGATTTACGTAAATAAAAAGTAAACAATGGAAATAAAACACAATTTCTTTAGATAATAGTTCACAAAATTAAAGTCATATTAAATTAGGTTGTATTTAAGTATGTAAAATTCTAAATTTGTCTACTTTTTGTTATAAAATATGTGAAATTAATAACTAATGAAACAACTAACAGGACAGAACGTTTTATTAGGAATGCAGCGTCGCAATTAGAACAATTTATTCGTTTACACCAACTTACCGGCTTATCCATAGACGTAAGAATACCACCAAAATCCTGTTTGAAAAACCTTGAAGATTCCTTTGCTGATCCAACACAAAGAAACCTCTCATGCACATCTCCAAATCCAATAACGCCTAGGGTATCGGGCTGTGGCCATGGCTCTGGTGAGAATCACTAATTTCTTCGTTAAGCCCTTCTCTCTCCCTTGACAAATAAAACTCTTTTCCTAGCAAGCTTTCTCATCAAGTTCCGCAGGAACTCAAGGAGGCACTGAAGTCCTTCCATCATTTGGTTCTGAAGGATGTTTTAACCCCCACCCCTCGCCGTCATTCCTATAAGCGAGTAGCTCAAATGAGCTCCATACCTGCGAGGCGAGAAAGAGACTTCAGCATGGCTGTTGCTATGACGACCGTCTCGTAAATAATAACGGCAACTTAATAAGTGTTTACCCTGCCCAAAACGTCAGAGCCTACTTTAATAAAGCGCATCTCCAGGTTTGTTCTAAAATTACGATAGTTCTATATGAAGATCTTTCGGCATTCAAGTTAAAGACAAAAATCATGACTGCAGCTTTTCCAAAGCAAAGTTTGATTTGGTTAGCGCTAAAATCGTATGTAACCTATAATGTTTAACTTATTTTACAATCACAGTGGCATACTTTATAACATCTTCCGCAATTCACAGTTTCTGTATCTGTTAAACTCACTATATTCTGTTTGTCACGGATTTTTCATTATTCTTTATCACCATTAAATAAAAAATATCAAAGGAAAATGTTTTTATTTATACATTAACCGATTTACGTTTAATTATGACAGCAAAGCTTTTAGATAGACATATAAGCTTATAGGGTATTTCTTCCACTACTTAGCATGCCTTCGTAGTGTAATGGTCAAGCACACTCGTCGCGTATTCCAGTCCGGGCAACAGCATTGCTCATTTATCATGCTTCCAGCTTCAAAAAAATCCTAATGTCTCTACAGTTGCCCCCGAAGTAAAATGATGATTCTTAACCACCAGGATGTGCCGATTGGGTCCCCTAATCCCCAGTCGTTCTTTAAAAGGGGGAGTGTATAAGGTATTTCTCCCTCCTTCTTCGCCTGCCTTTGTAGTGTAGTGGTCAGCACTCTCGGCGCGTATTCGAGAGGTCCGTGTTTCGAGTCTCGGCGAGGGCATTGCTCGTTTCTCATCTTCTGCTTCTAAAAATTCTAAATTCTCTACAGTGGCGTCCGAACTAAACGAATGGTTATGATGATCCTCCACCACTAGAATTTGGCGAGTGGGTTCCCTAATCCCCAGTCGCCCTTTAAAAGGGGGAGTATATAAGGTATTTTTCCCGTCTTCTTAGCATGCCCTCGTGGTGTAGTGGTCAGCAAGCTCGGCGCGTATTCGAGAGGTCCACGGTTCAAGTCCCTGCGAGGGAATGGCTCTTTTTTCACATGTCCTGCTTTCAAAAAATACCTAGTGCCTCTGTAAGCTTATAAACCATTCATTATGCCATTTTATGCCATAGTTAGTAACTGATGGCTGGTTACCTGAATCATTGATAAATAAAGTTTCACAATAAGGAAATAGTTCTCAGACTGAATAAGAAATTATCAGATAAGAATTCTTCTTCAAACCTACCATTTTATGATACTCGTTTTCTTTATTTCTGATAAACATACCATTTTATGATAATTGTGCTGCGATCTGTAAAATGAGTGGCCATCTCTCATTTGCTTCCATTAAAAATTATCATCAGAAGCATAGTTAGAAGCAATTTATGAGAGAACAAAGTGAAATATTCCTAAAAGACTTCATTAAGCTCATCAAAAGTCATGGACAATTGTGCGTGTGATGAGGGTTAAGAATTATAAATCAGTGAGGGTTAAAAAATTATCAATCAATTTTTAAACTGTGATAAAAATGTCTGCGTTACTTCCAACAATTAAGACTAAACATCTTTTAACGACTGACAATTAATAATAACTGAAAAGGTCTGAGAAAAACAGTCGTTCCCTCTTTTTTCTTATTACTTTCATTTCTTTTCTTTAATTAGTTCTGTTCTTTATTTCTTGAATAAGAAAAATTTTTAAGTAACTAATACTTCTGTTTTGGATTAATTGCTAATTTTGTTTCTTAATGACGTAGCAGTCCGCGGAGTTCATCTGCTTACATAGCACCTATATATCGAATTCACAAAGTTTTTACGCGGTTTATTTTCGCAACCGCTGTCGTAGATATGCATTTCCATATACTAAAATGCTTTAAATGACGCAAATATTCATGCTTTGAATCACTTTTGAAATTAAAACAATCAGTTTTACAAAAATGACGAGTTCCATCCGCTTACATATTTTTCCTGTCCTTACACTTTCATTTAGGAAAATGTTTTACTAGAAATAGAAAATAAAACAGTTGAAAATAAAGCCAGAAAACTGACTCCCGTCTGGCAAAAACTGACAGAGACAAAATGTTTGGATTTGAAACTAATTGAAAATAAAATATCAGTTTAGAAATTTATATTTAATATCTATATAGTTAGAGATTTTTAATGAGCAATTCTACGTAGATTGTGATGAAAATATGAATAAATATAATTTTTTAAAAGGAAATGTTATTCTTAGAATCGATAGAATTCGCATTCTAGTAAACAGTGGCAAGCTCCATTACTGGATAAGCAATTCATAACATTATTCACATTAATTAAAAATTTAAAAAAATATGATTAGCAGCTTGTAGTTCTGAAGACTTCTAGGGAGTATTTAATAACTTTAGACTCTGACTTATTATTAATTATTTGCAGAAAAATATTTTGGCATATCAAGTATAACAAAATGATGAATTAAAGACGCTAGTGTGTAACATTAAATGGCAGTTAAGCATAAAAAAATTCAACGTCGTATTCAAACTTGGTTATTAACCAGCCTCTTAATGCAAATTGAAAGTGTCGTGTAACATTGCATATTTAAAATTTAAATATCTCGGTCCATGTCACCTCGTACGAGAGACAAACTGTGTTTTGTTTTCTATGACAATTACAAAACCTTTATAAATGTAAGCATAGGGACCAGTGGAAAGTTGAAAAGTTTGATTTAGTATTTTTTACAAAACTGATATCCTTAAATTGAAAAGCATTAAGACATAAATATTTACGTTATTTGAAACATCTTTGTAAGTGAAAGTGTATGTCTGTGACCAACGGCTGTCAAAATAAAGGCCGGGTAAATACTCATGTAGATACTACGCATAATAAATATGTCTCGAACTGCAACCCATCACAATGAAGAATAAATCTGCGAGGCGGTCATCATCTCTTGTTGAAACGGAAATCATATTATTGGAGATAAAGCTAAGACTTGCAATATTCTAAGCTCTGACATCTCAGAGTCGTACGAGCAGCCAATTTATTGTTTAAAACCCTTTCAAGACTAAAAATGAATTGCCTTGGGACATATTGTCCCGTTAGTCTCGAAAGGGTTAAATTTAAATTACTTCAAAGTTAAATATAATTGCAAAACTGCAGAATTCAAATACTTGTAAAGATCATGTAATTTCAGTTAGATTGACAACTATATCTCGTCGCGATTTTAAAGGGGTTTTCTAAGAATCCGGAACAAATCCACGAATTTATTTTATTTCATATTTAAAATTTTCCCTGTTTTTTTTTTAAATTTCTGTTCCAGTTGTTAGGTTATTTTTGTATTAAAATTACTTTTGTGATACTTTTCCAAATTGAGTTTTTCTCAAACATATAGCGCAAAGGAATTTCTTCCAAAATTAAACTGAGAGAATTTTCGGCTGATGACCAAATAAATAAGTAATTAAGTAAATATATAAAGAATATGATAATTTCTAAAATTCTGTCGCCGTCTTGAGTTCTATTGCTTGGTAAAGCTAAAATGCGCCGCCACGCCTTTCAAATCTTCGCTTCGTTCCGGCAGAAAATTCGCCATAAGTTGACTTGTAAGCTAAATTTATCATCCCTTCCCCGCACACAAACACACTGAAAAAATACAGTTTAACAATTTAAAAAAAAGTAATCCACTCCTTCTTCTCATTAAATGTAATGTAGCTGCAGTTAACGTTTTGAACTGTTTGCTGAATTAAAAAAGTATTCCTAACCGAAATGTAGTTTGAATTCAAAGATGCTCAAATTAAAATGCAACAGCCAAATAGCTCAGCAGTGCATGTTTTACTCTAACCACTTTCATTAAACTGTTAATTTTCATATTTCTGTAATGAACGAAGAATACATACAGTGTCTACAAGAAAGTAAAGCAAAAGATTGTAAGCCTCGTGTAATACTTTGTGATGACTGAGGAAATATATTTTTTTCTCATTAAAAAAGCAAAAGGTTTCATTGGTAATATAATTAATAATCAATTTACAGCAATGTTTTCGACTGTATAGGCAAATTCGTTCAAGCATTATAAACAGTCTCATTGAATCAGTGCTTAGATTGGTAAAATTTCGAAGCTTGATATTCTGTTACTATTTTTCATACAAGCTTTTAGATCTGTTAAACATAAAGTCAGAGTTGATTAATTGGAATGCGGATTGTGATTGAATTTCAGTCATTAATCCGCCTTTAATCTATTCGTTTAGTCTTTATTGAGTGGTTTTATAACTGAATGGATTTACTGAATGGAATGAATTGAATTTATCGCTTCATCATAGTCATAATGACACTCTTGGCAACCATAAAGAAATAGCCGAGAATATTATTCTTTGCATTTATGCTTGTTTGTTATACCAAGCAATTCTCCCTGTGAAAGATTTTGATTATTTTTTTCTTTTACCTTTCACTACTCTTTATTTTTATGTGAATTGTAAATGGACGAGGCAAAGGTCGGAAAAAGGATATTAAAAGAAGGTTTCCAGATTGTCGGTCACGGTAGAGACACTGCAAGAGAAATTTCAAACAAACTGGCTTCATGTCTTGAAACAGTAGAATTATAACATCTCAACGCGCTCTCATTTTCAGACACCGAAATGTAACTTTAATTACTGTTTAATAACCATAGCGGTAGCGAGAAAACAGGTTTTTCATTCTTCGTCCTCAGCATTCCTTGCTTAAGAAAAATAACAATTAGTGAGCATGAAATGTGGCTTTACTCTTGAATAATTTTTTTAAAATCTTTTGCTGCCGACATTTCTTTCTCTTCACATTTATTGTGCTCCATGTTACGCAATACAAAGTAAGTTCATGAAGATTAAAAGTGTATTTTCAGTGTCGTATAAAGAATTAAAATTTATAACTACATTAAATGAGACGCCTCTCGAATATTTCTTTTTTCTCTTGGAAGGAAATATCTAATGGAAGGTTGAAATGGAACTACGTTTTCTTTAAGTTATACTAAGTTAGAATCACTCATTCGAAATGAATATAGCACAGTATCCAAACCGTTTAGTATAAACATTGTCGCTTAAGATTAATATTTTTATTTCTTGAAAAGAAAACAGCTTTAAACTTGTAAACAATCTACGCGGGAAGTATAAACATTATTCCACTCCGCCATTCCTGCAAATAACAAAGCAAGAATATAAAAAATATACTTTATCCCCTGGCTCATGTAACATTTTCGAAGTAAATATTTTTTTAATGTATGTGTGTTGTCCATGCATCATTAAATATCCTTGTAATGCATAACATTTTATGCAACATCATCTGACAGACACTAAGAATGCTTGCAGAAGACATATTATTAGTCCTTGAATAATTTCAAGGAATAATAAAAAAATCTCAATATACTTTTAGCAAAATTTGCACAATTAGAGTTAAAGAAAAGTATTTCTCTATTTAAATACATTCTATCGCAAGCAGTATAGGGATGTGAGCGCTTAAACAATGTCTGTATCCCACAAAAAAGTGTCCTCCGTAATTATTGCTTCTTTTATATCATAGCCTGTTTTAAATATCTTCCCAGTAATTACCTCCAAGTCGTACCTCATAAATTAATATATCCAAAAATTGTGCGTTTAGTACTCTTGTCTTCGGTATCCAAATACTGCCTCTTCATCTATATCCAGAATCCAAACATTTGTCAAATTCAGTAATCAAAGGATTCATCAGAAAGCCCATTCCTTCCCTTCGTGCATATTTCTAAATGGACCATCATATTACATCTTATTTTTTGATTTCATACTAGTCCGAATAGTCAGCGCTTGTTGATATTGTCAGCTAGAAGGCATAGTATTTCTAAAATGCAACCGCCAACAGTATGATCTTGAATGTTTTATTAAGTAACTTGTTAATCTTCTTTCATAATCTCCAAGCAACTGAAGATTAATAAAACAATAGTTTAATTCTAAATGTTTATGAAAAATACTGACAATATTTTCCTCCTGTCGTTTCTTCCAATATGTGAGCCAAAAGATGCAATCCTTGTCCTAATGCTGTTTCTGACATTTAACTTGAATATATTGATTGTTAGAGTAACTACTGTCAAAATATTTTTTATACTATTACAGTTTCAATAACCAAAGAGTAACTGAAGAATTGCAACTTAGAAGAAGCTTAATACGACGCTTGAAATGAATGGATGTTTAAGATATCTTAAGAAAACTTAAGAATTATTGATCTATAATTTAATATCTTTAATTATTATTAATCAAAGACCACCACAATAAAGGACGATACTAATTACATTTAAGGAAATACCTCCCTTAAATAAATTAAATTAATTAGAGAGAAATTAATTGCATTTCGGGAAACAATATTCTACTCATATATGTAAATATTCTATTAATACAAACAATTCTAATGCCTGGAATACATATCTTCAGGAGATGAAATTAGTATTTTTTGCTATATCCTAAATATTCATATCCGCATCTCGCAAATAAAATGCCTGTCGTTTCGTGCTTTTCTTTCAACATATTTAGCACATCAGTTTACTAATCTATGAATAGATAATCTGTAAATATAAGAGCTTTATAAACATTTTATTTTTCTGTGATAAAGACAGCAATCGATCCGTCTCAATATTAAGGCTTCCAGAAGGAATGTTTAAGTGAAAACCCAAAAGGCCGCTGTCTTTGCTAAAAGAACAGTGGATAATTCACGATCTTCTGAAAAAGCTACAAGACCCAGCGCTTGTAGGCAGTTGATTTTTCGAAAGCAAGACAAATACGGGACTTCTGATATCGATATATTTGCCAACTGCCTTTTCTTCTAATTGCACATGGAAGGCGCTGCTACCGTTTCTATGTGATGCATATCTAGATACAATATTTAGAGACAGCTCATTTTTTTACCCGTTTCATTTTTCATTTGTGGCGAGTAATGTTTAGTGTTTAAAATGTAATGCTGAATATTTCATTAACTGAATAAACTCAAAATAGAAGGCGGAAGCTTTCGTAATTGATGGGAAGCCTAAGTGTAGAAGTATTTAACAAAATATTTAGTCCAGATGTATTTGTTGTGTAATTTGCACTTTTTATTAGAGTTTCAAACTACATTATGATTGTTATATTCCACTAGAGTGTAATTTAGATGTTTGATTATATGATACTATTGAAATTGCCAAATATTCCTGAAATATTTCGGTAAAAGTTGAGATGTTTTGCAATGAGCTATCTAGTAAAAGTGCAATTAATATCATAATACAATTTCATTTGCACTAGGTACTTGGAAAGTTAGGAATATACAATTCATCGCAGAATTTAATTATTTTAGTTGAAAATGTCTTTTCCCGGGGATTATATTCCAATGTTTTCAAATCCTATCTTTCTGCTATGTTTCCTTAGTTATTATCGACTTTAATGCCTTTAAAATGGTTGATCAATTAATTACTTTAATAGAAATCTAACTGAAAAAGAGACTTTTCAACTATGGATTTTTAATTTAGCAAATATACCAAAAGCTGCGAAACTTAAAATTATGCAATCTCTTTAAGGCCTTAGAGAGTATGGCTGTGAAAAATACTGATAACTTTCATTTAGAAATGTACAAACAAATAGTTTCATTTTGGTGTTACATTACGTAATTTTTGAATCTTAGAATGTATATTAGGTCTACTGCTATGGCTTCAGATCCTTTATTTTATTTAAAAATTCAAGTAAAAAAATTACACCATTTATTTAGCTTTAATTACTAATCCAGTAATGAGATCTATTTATTCTTTGTATTATATTATTAATACGAGTCTGAAATATTTCTATTTTGCTTTTCAGAATCTAAAGAACCAGATTATGACAACAAATGTGTGGGTGGAACAGGTAAACATTCTTTCATTTTTAATAAAATTTTGATGTTCTAAGTCAATAATGAAAAATGTTTTGCATTAAATTTAAAGCATTTTAATACCTTTTATGCTTTAATTAATAAAGGTATGATCGTTTTGAAATAAGGCATGTAGTGTACGAAATCTTAACTAATTATGTATGCATATTTCATGTAAGCTTAATTAAGCTCATAATTCATAGCCTGATATAAAAAAATAACAGAAGTGCATAATAAATCCTAACATTTCACTTTATTTTGGAAATAACGATGCTGTTTGGTAGTTATGAAACTTCTACGGATAAAATAATATTTTAAATCTTTCTAAACTTACTCTGCCAGTTTTATTTTTTAATCTTTTTATGTACACTTTTGTGCAAAATATTCCATTTCAATACTTTTTATCTGCTTTACTATGCTTTACTAAGTTTTGAAATGTACTTACATATTGATATTTTAAAAGGAGAATTCCAATTAATATAAATTAATGCGAAAAGTTCCTGTAGAATTATATTTTTCCACCTAATTTCGAAATTACTGATAACGTAGCCTAAAAGAAAACTTGTCTATATTCGAATGAGCGAAAATATGTCTATGTTTAGCAGTTACTATACATGCCATTCCTTAAAGAACTCAAAGCATAATTTTTTCTAACATTTTGGTTGAAAATCCGTTTCGGAACCTTATTTGATATTACATATTGTTTTTTACATTTGAATATAAAAACAAAATGTAAGTTCACGTAAAATTGAAATTTTACATATTTCTCTCTTCAGAGAATCGCGCAAAAATTTCAGAGCGATCGCAAGAAATCCAAATTGAAAATGCTCAGGCATGCATGAGCGGAAGAAAAGAAAAACACTTTGTAATCTTATTCTCTCTGCATATTATATGTGATTAATAAAAATGAGTAATACATGTAAAATAAAAATTTGAACATCCTAGTTTTTTGAAGGACATTAAGCTACAATAGCCATAATAAGAGGAGAATGGAAGAGTTCTCGTACTGTAGTTGAGAAGACTCTTAAATGATACAATAAAGCACAGTGTATATGTCTTTCATAAATTGCTTAAAAAAGACTCGCAAGCCGAAATTTCAGTTTAAAATGCCATCCGTATATTTTAGCTTGTGTATTTTAACACTCTCACTCTGCTGTTACAGTTCTGTATTTATTTTATAAGGTATTTCGTCCACCCTCTTAGCATGCCTTCGTGGTGTAATGGTCAGCACACTCGGCGAGTATTCTAGAGGTCTGACGTTCGAGTCCCGGCGAGGGCATTGCTCACTTTTCACGTCTCCTGCTTCGAAATAACCTAATGTCTCTACACTGTCTCCCGAACTAAAAAAGATGGTGGACGATGGTTCTTCACCACCTGAATATGAAGATTGAGTCCCCTAATCCCCAGTCACTCTTTGAAAGGGGGAGTATATAGGGTATTTCTCCCGCCTTCTTAGCATGTCATCTTTCCATTTGTGTTCTCTGCAATAAGAATCTGAACGGTCATTTGAATTACCATATAGAGCAGTACTTCGCGTAGTCCGCCTTGTATATGTATACTCGGACTGTTCGCTGTTGGGTTTTGATAACTATTTCTGGAAAATTCACTTTAAACTGCTTTGAATGTTTCGAAACAAGATAAATTTGAGCATTAAAAAAGTTCTGAAAAATTAGTACATATAATTATTTTTTATTTATAAATCAAAGTTTTCCTCTTTATACATTCAAACCTCTTTTTGTTGTATTTATTTTTATGAGGTTTTAAAAATTACATAATACGACACATATTTTTTTCTGAGCATCCTGCTTACACGTATGTATACTCGGAAGTTTCGTCCTTGAGTTTTGATAAGTATTTCCAGAGGTGGGGAAAAAACTGACGAGACATGCTTCATGTTGACAATTATCTGGGTTTGGCAACGGTGTCTAAAATTCTGAGAGCTATAGGTCTTCGAGTGCAGAGCATGTGAAAACACCATTCTGGTTGCAACTTAGTGTAATCACAGTTACTGTCTTTAAAACTGCATAGCACGAATAAGGAGTGAACGTTTGTGAACTTTATTATTGAAACTTATGTCTAGCAGTTTTCAACATGCACTTAGTCTAGTTACAATAATGACCATTTGTAATTGTGAGGTTTACTTATTTAATTCTAAAGTTCTGTCTTAGAACCCCACGGACACTAACAAGCGAATAATCGCTTAAATGTGTGAGCAAAACACGTAAGACTTAAGAAGGATTCACTACTCTTTATTTTTCAGAATATTTACGATCAGTTCCTACTTGGAACTTTACACAAAGCCTCCACTTGGCTATGAAACGAAACTAAACTAGATTAACTAAGCTATCTTAAAGGTATAGCCGAAGCTATCAGCAATCTAAATAGTTGGCCCCTAAGTACTAATTTAATCAGCGAAGCCAAGCAAGGGCCTAAGGTATGGCTTAGCGTAGTAACTTAGAGAGAACGTAGTCAATGGCAAACGCGCGCTAGTCAGGAAATTAGAGTCTCTCTCTAGAAGTCGGTGAAACCTCGACTTAAATAGTACTCTTACTCATTTGCATTTACTGCGTTTCTGAAATTACCTTCTGCCGGGAAATTGTAAGCAGAAATTAGAATAAGATAGGAAAGATACAAAACTTAAAATAACTGTTAATAAACTTAGGATAAACCTTACATAATAATTAAACTTTGATAACCATTGAAAATAATGATAATATAATAAATGCAGAAAGAAAAGCGAAATTGATTCGGCCAAGAAGAAATGTCCGTTTTCAAAGTAAAAGCTTAACGTAATCAAGCTTAATGAAGAAGATACATCATTTGCTGGGTCTAAAAAAAGAATGGACTATTCGTCAGTTGGAAAATTATCAAAGAGAATGATCAATATAAATCCCCAGCTATGGCTTTTTAATAATCAAAAACAGTGACCAGAGCTAGAAACATTTAATTGATAAACATGCAGTGATCAATACCTGTTCTGATCGAACATTTAAATAAAGAACGAACTACGTTTGGTGAGAGGGAAGTTGAAGCATTGACTTTACAATGACTTAATGAATATTGATAAAACAGAAAACGAAGGAGCTAGATGAAAATGAAGGCGGCTTGGAGTAAGTAATTACTTTTCTTTTTTTTTCTTCTCCTTTTTTTCCAAGCACCGAATTATTGTTAACAATGTTCGTATTGTTGGTGAGGTTGCTGTTGCAGGTAAAGAGGCTGCTTCGAGATATTTGATGTGATCAAGTCAAATTACACAAGAAGGTCGTCTGCAGAGATAAAAATACGCAATACGAATGAAATAAGCTTATTCTGGAAACATCTGCCCTCAAGCAACTTTATAGCAGCCAAAGAAAAGCCGTGCCCTGAATATAAAATTTCAAAAGACCGTCTCACTGTATTAGATGGAAATGCAAAAGAAGATTTCAAAATAAAACTAATGTTCGCGGAGGGTCCAGAAAATCACAAAGCTCTTAAAATTTTATCTCAAAATAATCTTTCTATGTTGTGGCGTTCACAGAGGTAAGCCTAAGTCACACAAGTGTTATTTGAAGATTGGTTCAACAACTATTTTTTCCCTGCAACAAAACGTTATTGCACAGGAAATGAAGTAGATTTAAAGATTTTATTGATCTCAGATAATGACTCCCATCATCCAACAGGTCTTTGTGATTTAAATTGAAATGTGCATATAACATGTTTTCCAACACGTAAAATGTTAGATATTATTCCGTGGATCCAAACGTCATAGCGACATTTAAGACTTATTATTTACGCCGCCTTTTTTTTCTTGCTTTCAGTGACTTAGATACCAACGCATTTTAGAGAATATAAAATAAGTTGGTAAAATCATGCATCTTTTACTACTATTTATAATGAAAGTAATTGAATTTATTTTATTATTATTTATTAAAAAAAGGAAGAAAAGAATATGGACCAGTTTTCATTTTATTTGCATTTAGTTCCTTGGTAAGTCTGGTTTCATCGTGCTTTGTTTGACCAATAACACTAGTATCATCCGATCTGTAGATACTATCATCTATAGCTCCGTCTACAGCACTCCTAAGCAAAAGGAGCAAATTTTAGTGATCGGCCAACTTAGTAGTATATCATATTATGTTTTCTTCAGAATAATTATCGAACCTGAAAAAGAAAATAAGTAAAAGAACACAAAATATAAAAACATAAAATGAAAGCTGAAAGCTTTCTATATTATTTCCAAAGGGCATTTATTTGTCTTACCTTTATTTATTAAATATCATGTTCTTCGCACTTAAATAAAATTCAGTTCAACAGCAATATCACAAAATATTTAAAAACAACATATCTTTAGAATTTTCGATGCATAGTCTCGCTCGCAGGAGATAAAAAAGTTTTGTTTTCGTACAATGTTGCCAGTGCTCGCTTTGAAATCGTTGAGTTTGTTACTAAAAAATTGGTTAAAGTTTTACAAAATATGAAATAGATAATGAAAAAAAAATTCGAAATTCAAAATTCGGTCGTGCAAGTGCACATGTTGGGTAGAGTATTCCGTTATTCAAAATTTGATGGCTCTAGGGCTCTTTCACAGCGCGAGAAACATATATGCTTTCATATAGATTCTTCATTATTTAATTTCTTTAAATATAATGAAGGGGATAAAATTCTGTGGCAACAATTTAAAAAGTGATTCGCCGTTTATAGTGAAACTCCACAAATTGCCGTTTGTAGACTAATAGCCCTTCTGAGCTAACCCTCCTTATGGTTAATAAAGTTTGCCATGGTGTTTTCGAAGTGCAATGATGTATATGCCACAAAACTGGGCGATTTGGGAAAAAGTAACTTTCGACGTCAAAAGTGTCTTTTCATTCCGCAATGCTTTTAATCCGATTTTTTTAATGGAGAATGAAAGTGAATTGCACTTACCTCGCTCATTTAGTTGTACATATAGTTGAAATTTATACGTGATTCTAAATTCGGCTCATACAGGGATTTTCAATCTTGGTTGAATTTTTAGTTTTATTAAATTATGGCATGAAATTTTGTACAGTTGAGTAATGTTCTATAAGTTCTCTTCTGTCGTTGCAGCGATTGAAAGAAAATAAAATTGTAATAATTTCTTAGTTATTTAAAAAATAAAAATTTTAATAAAGGAAGGTATGGATGCTTGGCCAGTTTTTTCGAACAAATACCGTAACAATATATATAAAATTTTAAACTACATTTAATGAAGGCTGTTGCGCTTCAGTGCTTCGAAATTGCTCCTCTAATTTACTTTAATGGCATTAGAAATTTTTAAGATTCTTGAATCAGACGCTTGGATCCGGTGGTTAAGTTTGGAGCAACATAAACTGCTATAATTCGTGCAGTTTTATTTTCACGTTTTGTAAGCTTGTGATGAATTATAATCTGTCTTGAGTATTTTGTGAGAAAGATTTATCCATTTGAGTGTGTTTACAAATTAATTCTACTCCCTGTTTAATGGGGAAAATGTTTGAAATGTTTTTAATTTTAAGCAAACTGTACTGTAATTTGTTGTATACGCTTGAATCATTAATGCAAACTAAAAAAGCAGTAAATATCTGCTCATTCCATAAAATAGTCTTTTTATGTACTTTTCATGCTATTTACGTCATTCATTCTATAACAATCACTTTCAGAATCTAAACTACACTATTATAGCAGAGTAAATTTGCTGTATTACATTGCATTTGTATAATAGGCATTTTATTACAAAAGCATGTTTTGCAAGTGAAGTGTAGTACAACTGTCTTCTTATCCAATTTACAGTATAATAATCAAACGTTTGTAACATTAAAATGTCAGAAATCTATGTTCTTAAATTGTGTTCACTTTTGACATTTAAAGACATTCTTTATCACTAACAAAGCTTCTAGAATACTAATGAAACCAATTCAGAGTTATTTCATATCAAAAACTAAATTTCGATTTTAGATAAATTTACTTTAAGATTTTCATACGACTCCTCTTTACACTTTTAAAACAGTTTCCAAAATAATTATTTTAATAAGTTATTTAAAATATTTATATACCTGTCTAAATTAAAAATATGTGATTGTTATCGCTTTTAATGTTTGTATAGATAAAGCTCTTTATTGAAAAAATCGATACTGATGCAAGATGAAATTTTATTGGCGATTGTAAGTTATAACAAGCTCTTAGTTTTAATTGTCTCAAAAGTAATGATAGAATTTCTATGTAGTTTCAAATCATTAGCAAAAATGCAGAAACAGGCAAGTAATTTCTCTTATCCGTTATGAGTTAATGCGAATAGTACTTAATATTTACTGCAACATTGCATGATCTGCATATGAAAAAAAACTTTATATATATATATACATACATATATATATATATGTATATATATATATATATGCACATATATACGTGTGTGTGTGTATATATATATAAGATATGAAAAAATTATTAACTTAATAGTCCTTTCAATTCCTGATTTTGATTGGGCTACGTCCCCTACCAGAATCTAAAATGCGTCATTTGAAAGCTAATCTGCATTATGCCATCTGAAATGCAGTAAGCTATTGTCCATTCGCAGTCCAAAATTTAAACTAACATTATACCCAGCTGCTGAGTACGCATTCATATGTCCGGTCTTCCTCTTGCAGTGTAAACGCATCCTGCTCATTTTTCCTTTTCATCCATAGTTTCGACATCTAATAAGCTGGATGTAGATTTGCGGGATGCTTATCGCACGCACAGTGATTCGTAAACCAAGATTATATGTCCTAAGAAATTATTTATTAAAAAACAAAATTCTGTTATGAAGTTACTACTACTTTTGGTCTCCAAATTCCATCTACCTATTACGCATTGTATCTGTATGCCAGCAGCATTTATAATCATATAAGCCTTGACTAAAAAATAATGTATGTATTCTTACCAACTTATAACCACGCAACTTGAATTTATTAAAATTAATAGAGTTGACTAAGATGTGAAACGCTGCCTCAAACGAGAATGGATAAAGGACCTGCAAAATCGAAAATTAACATGGAAAAATAAAATGTTACGTTACTACGCATTGACTTTAGAGAGCGAAGAATGATTCAGCATTACAGGAGAAGGTCATCGCGTTTGTCTAAAGCAAAGATGGCCAACCCGCGACATGCGTACCATAGTGTGGCACGGCGGAGTTTTAACGAGTGGCACGCGAAGACTTATTGAATTAAAAGATTTGAAAATAGTAATAATATCGTCTGTATCAGCTCCGAGGATAGATATACACATTAGATTAAATGTAACAATTCAGTTTCTCTGTTTAAGAATCAAGACGTTAATTTTTACCCAACTGAAATCCAAATCGAAATTACTGACCTACAACAGTATACTACATAGAAAAGCAAATATAATTAACATATTTCAATTGCAAGTGATCCAAATTATATTGAAGTTAGGAAATTCATACGAATAAGCACTTTTTTTTAATTTACATGATTTAACTCTCACATATTTTGTAGGTTTGGATAAACGTAGTTTGTGATCAAATGTTTTGTATTAGGAATATAATAAAATCAAAATATCGTTCAAGATTAACTGATATGTAACTAAAACATCTAATTTTGCTAGTCTTCAAGAACTAATTATAATATAGATGAACTGATAAAAAAACTACTTATTCAGAAACCACAATAATTAAATGCTGACTGCTTAATAGTTTTTTTAGAATTTAATGTTTCAAATTATTCATTTTTATATTATACGTAACCTAACTGACTGAACCTTTAAAAATGTTTATGAACAGTAAAACTTTAGTTTGCGCTTTTGCTTTATGTATTACATTCTTTTAATGTCCCCTACTCAGACTTACACAAAAAATGTGAATCAGCCGATTAATAACATTTTTTTCACCTCTTCAATATTTTTTAGTATGATAGGAAATTTGGAAGTGGAACGCATAATTTTTCTTTTTCAATATACTGGCACTCTTCCCAAAAAGGTTGGCCACACCTGGTCTAAAGCGTTATGTTGATATTTATTTTTCGAATTTTGTGCTCGTAGGCCTAAAATTTAAATAACATCGAGTACGCCGTCTTATTTTTTTAAGTTCCAAAAACGAAAATTAGCACTTTGCAAAATTAGTGTTGTGCATTACATTTGACCTTCACAATTAGGCTTCAGAATTAGTCAATAATTCAGTATTTTGTTTAAAATAATTTTGAAATTATAATTGAATAATAATATTGATGTTGTTTATTTGTAATGCTTTTAATCCTGTTTTTTTTGTGCTTGAGTTAAAAAATTTATTAAATCAATAACAAGGTCTAAAAACCTTTAAAATGTTCAAAGAAAAGTCCTAAATTCTTTCTGTAGACAAAAATAAATATACCTGTCCGGTAATTGATCTCACAGAGGATCATCCCGTTGATACGTATTTTGATGTTATTTGAAAAACTGTTCAAAAGGTAAAAAGATGTTTTTGATAAATATAAATTAACCATATTTCCAATTTTTTCCAAAGTCGACACCTTGTCATTTTATATCGATGAATATGTTGAAATTCAGGGCTAGAATATGTTAAATGAAAAAAAATCTTAACTTACTTTTCTAGTTAAGAAACTGTTACATTTGATGACCTTGTTTCGATTACGTACAACAAATTTAAATTTATCGATAAGTATTTCCCTGAAAAACTAAAATTAGATTCTGCATCATATTTAAGCGATAAACTTTTTTACGTCTTTAACACAAAATTTGGCAGAGCAATATCATATGTTACTGCCTGTCCAAACAGTAAGCTTTCTTCAAAACTAGATTTACTCAGCAAGAAAGTTATTTCAAATTTCGTTTCGATAATCAGAATCAGGAAGCGCCATTAATGTGCCCAGGTTTACTGTTCCTAGGAGGAACGTTCTTGTTCCAAGATATAATACACTAAGACCATTCTACCCTAGATCTTATTTGCCTCGAAATTCCTCATGGAGAAATGTTCAGCCACCGCCATTGAGGTATCCAAATTCACAACATCCAGTTTTGAACTATCACAAAAATCATACTTCACCTAAACCAGTGACAATATTTGAAGTTTAATGCGGAGTTAGGGAGTAATAACTTTACTACTATTATACACACTGGCAGTCAGGTTATAAATTACTTTAACTAGATTATCTTATTTAGCAGCTTCCTTTAATTTTTTTAAATGTTTCCATATCCAATCATCTAGATATAATTTAGAAAATTAGCTCTGTTGAAAATTCTTCGGCTACTCCTTGAAAAACCCAAGGAATTTTCAACAATTTTTATACCTTATATCAGTTTTATTAATTTTATTGAAATGTTTATGTTTTAATTTTAATTTTGACATGTGTATTTCCTGTTAGAGTGTCACGCAGCTTTGAAGATCTATTTTTGGCTTAATTATTATCTCTTGATTACATCTAGATTGTTATGAGGTCTTGCAAAGTAACAAAGACAGACTTCTTTAGAATTTTAAAATAAAAACTCAGTGATCCATTTCACGTTTAACCGTTCAATACCGGTTATTTATTAATTTCTGAGACAATGCGATACAAAATATAAGTCCATCGTGGAAAAAAAATAAAAATAAATACAAAAAAAGAAACATATACTTGTATAATTATGTTATAATTTCACATAAAAACTATTCTTTAGAATAAAAATGATAAATTTTAAGCCTAACGAATTTGCTGGAGTTTCGCAGAATCGTTCCCAGACGTTTGCTTCGTTTTCGCAGAATGTTAGAAATCTTGGAAGAAGATTTTGCGTGTGAAGTTACAGAGTTTGGTAAAAATATGCTATATTTACATGGGAATTTACATGCTTAACTTTCTGTTGTATTTTCCATTTCTACATTTTCAGTACTTATATGTGTTATGTGTTTCTTTATTTTTACCAGCATTATCAAATTTGTCTTACATTTCAGCCATGCTATATGTTTAAAAATAAATCAGAAAACTTTTTCAACTCAGTGCTTGATTTTCGATTCTTAGTTTTTTATCCAGTACTTAAAATTATTATTGTTTTTATTTTAATAACGACAGTATTTATCCTTTATTTTAATTTTCAACCAGTTTCGTATGCCAGGCCAACAGCTGACCTCCAAGCAACTAATTCTATTACGTATACAGAACTTACCCCTGATAGTTTGTCTGCCTCAAATGCAGTTCTGTTATTCTGTAGTTAGACTGTATATAATATTAGAGGCATCTGGATGCTGGACAATGTTTCTAGATATTAGAAAACAGAAATTACTGTAGAAAGTTTCTACTTACGGTTTAAATGAGTAATAGGCATGTACGAGAAGAATTATAACGAAGAAACTTTTGTTACACCGGCAGAAAGAAAGAACCTGAAATCATTCTCATTTTTCTTCGGAGTGGTCATCACTATCCTACAGAGTACCCGTTTCATTATTTTACGACTCCCTAGGGATATTCTTCCTCCGGCAAATTCCCATTGAGCGGGTCACGAGAGATGTAAGTCAAACTATGCACCTGGGACCGAAGAAGTGAAACACACTCGAAATGGTTTTTCTGTACAGTATTTTTTTTCTTCTTCTGCGTAGTTAGTACAGAAGACATCCATTCGGTCGGATTTTCCTTTTTTAGCTAATTTCTGAATTGCAGAGAAAAAAATTGAAAGGAAAGAGGGCGGAGATGTCGTGACTGCTTGGATATTAAGTTCTTCAGAGCTCATCCATGGTGCCACGTAAGACATTTGCTGTCTTAAAGCAGTGATGCACGAATTTATTTAGTGGTTATCTGATTCGAAATATTTCGTTTACTACTCACCAGTTTGGTGAAAATTAAAAGAAGAAGCGAAGCTAGTTGTATTACATACCATTATGGAGAAAATGGAAGAAGTGAAGTCAATTGTTCTACATGACGTAATTTTATATTTTCTTCTTATTTCGTTGTAATTAAGTAATTTTACTACTTACTAAATGTTTTAATGTTGTTTAATTTTCTACTCATATTTATTGCAAAGTATTGAAGGAGAGCTTGTTTCGTACCTCAAGTTGATTCGATTTCTTCTTCTACTGCTAAATCTAAATTCCAGTTGCTATAGATTTTATAAGGTTATCTACGTATTATGAAGTGATGTGATGTATGGATCCTGATTAAAAGATACGATGTAAATAGTGCTTCAGATTATATTTTGCGTCAAATTTCCTCGTTCCCATGGTCGGCAGACTAAAAACGTAAATGGCTTATATTGAGAAATAACTTTTTTTTTAATTTGAAATTTGTATGACTGCTTTGTAAACTATAAGTTTATTTCCATAAACACTTTACTTAGTAATTCTTTTTTGTACATTCTATTTCTTCTGTCGTTCTTCCCCAGAGTGCACTTTAAGTCAAATTTAGAATACAGAATCTAAGATTATCATGGAAACCGCCAAAATAAATTACTAGATTGAAAGCAAGAGCTTTCCACCGAGCCGACATGTGGATTAGTCAGATGAATTTTACATCCGTTAGAGCTTAACAGCAAAATACCCAGTACTAGAGGCAAGCTAATAAATGAAAATTAGATTGCTTGTTTGTAAATATTTAGCTGAAATTATGTAATTAAATTACCTGAACTATTCAAACTCCATATCTACAGGAGATAGTATTGTTTCATTTTAAATTTTAATCTAATAGTTTCAAGCGCAGTTCAAATTTTAAATCTTGTCCATGCTACTGAGATTAAATTATAATTTTGCTGGGTTGCAAAAATGAAAATTCATTATTTCAAAAAATATTAAACAGATTCATTTAATACATAATTTATTGCATAATCTTATATGATTTCTTATGACCTAAACTAAGCCGTCATGTCCAAAGCGTGGAATAAATATTTTTAGTACTAACACTAGACGAAAGGATATACCTATTTCAGATTCTAATAGTTACCGGAAAGACAATGGAACGAATTTTAATATGAGCTTACGAAGTACGCTGCCAATCAAATGACCGTGCTGATACACTCAAACACCTTCCGCTGTGTTAATCTTAAGAACGTTGCTTAACTGAGATAGTGTAGTGATGGTTACTGAACTCTGACTGCTGTACAGAAGGGCCGGGATCGAATCCCGGAGAAGGCATGGATGTTTGTTTGTGAGGAATGGGGATACTCTAAATATGCGGACAGCCGAAAACCCTCTCGAGGAGTTGTGGTGCGGAAAGGGGGAGACCCTAGGACCCATCCCTTCGGAGTGCTCCGTGTCAAAATTGAGGACGGAACTGAGCCCAAGAAAGGCTGGTACCTATATATTACCTAGATATGCTCAAGTCTCTCGCCAACGACAGGCGCATTTGACTTCTTGTCGCCATGAATGTCGTAGAATTCTGCTGATCGTTGTTAGACGAATGAAATTTGCAACAACAACAGTCTTAAAAGCATTACAGAAATGCACTTTGTGAATAAGCGACATGAGTGATGGTTTTTCGCAACCACAGGCAGATGTTGTTATCCGTTCTACCTGAAAATCAAAGTGCACAAAGCAAACAAATTGTTTATAGAAACAACTCATTGCTGACCCAGTTCGTATAGGATAACGTCCCTTACCCGGCTATCCAAAGCGATCAAAAAATAATCTACAGACCATTTCTAATGGGAAGAGAAAAGCGCTTTCAATTACTATGCCTTTGATTGGATCTGTACGAGGGAATATTACATATAAATATCATATTAAAAAAGAGCCTGATTTCGAAATGAGAAACATGGCCGGAAAATACGATGTCCAATCTTTATGCTCTTGCAAAACTATCCCTTACCTTAAATTCCTGAGCTAAGGCAAAGAATTCTATTTCTCCAAAAGTAGCTTTGCTTGCTTTCATGGGAGAAACTGTAAGTTATTTTCTCCTTCTTTTCTGCATGCCTTCGTGGTGTAACTGTACGACACTCGGCGCGTATTCGAGAGGTCCATGTTCGAGTATCGACGAGGGCATTGCTCATTTTTCATGTTTCCTGCTTCAAAAATCCTAATGTCTTTACTATTCTCTTTACAATCCTAATGTCTTTATTCAAATATGTACATTGTCAAATGTATGCATTCAAATATATACATATTTAAATATATGCAACATGATTCCGTACATTCTGCTTCATTATTGTATGCACCATGTTTTTAATTATAATTCTATTTCTAATTTCTCTGTATGTTTAGTACCTTATAATTAGTTATTCATGTCTCATATGGTAGTTATATATAAGGCCAGCACATGTAATCATACAGCATGATTTATCTCAAGACGCATTTTGATATTTGCACTTCTAATGTTTATGTAACAAAGGTTTATTATCATTGAATCAACGAAATGTTTTATAGGTTTTTAGTTATGTCCTTTGTCTTCTTATATGTAGCGAGTACTCTCATGATTGTATTTCCTAACCAGTTACTCATCATTCATATTGTAACGTTCACATTAGATCTTATATTGACACCGGAATCTTTCTTCAAGAGAAAAAAATCAGAAGTTATTTTAAATTTTAAGAAATAAAGAAGAGTTAATTCACCCTCAAAATCCATAGACTTTTATTTCGAAATCTGATCAAAACTCATGCTATCTTTTTATTTAATTTTGCATTTGAAATCCTTATTAAGAAATGGCTCTCAGAAAATAAAATTAGCTTGAATAAAAACTTCTGAAACCTTATTTATTGGGAAAATAGAGACAGATTTAATGAGAAATATTTCAGTTGTCCACGTTATAGATAAATTAAGAAGGCTTAGTTTGGTCATTCTAATTAGACAATGTTGCACAGACATGACTAATGGTAAAATGTATTTAATGTTCAACTCAAAACCTTAAATTAGTTAAAGTGTATCCTGATTGTATACACACACACACACACACATATATATATATATATATAAGCCATTTTCCCTTCTCAGTAAAAATATATGTATTGAAATGCGCTCACAGCCCTCTGGGGAATGTTTGTAACTTTATACCAACTATGCTTCATTTACGAAGGAAAAGAATTCGGAACACCACAACTCATAAAGATTTTTTCGTTCAATTTAAATTTTCTCATGACATAAACGTAGTGAGTTTGATTTATTATTAATGAAAGGTTCAATAATCAGAAATACGTAATTCATTTTAATGAACTTTTACAGGAATGGAATGATTACAAAATGAGATGGGATCCAGATGAT
>KK114156.1:629899-724866 GCA_000611955.2 Stegodyphus mimosarum | reverse complement strand
CGAAACAGAAATTAAGAAAAACAGTAACGTGCGAAATATCACATGAGTTAAAATTACGCTTAAGATATTAAGTTATGTTACGCGCATATAAATATATATATATAAAAGTAAGAAAGAGATAAAATATATAAAATTAATATCAAATGTGATAAGTTATTTAACAAATTAAATAAGAGTATCCGGCAAGGATTCTGAAACAAATGAAATAAAAGTATAAAATAAATTAACGCAAAAATATAACCATTGAATAAGAAATAATAAGATTCATAATTCCTTGGTCTTCGTCAAGGAGCGGCCGAACGAATTATCAACAAATCCACTTTTCTGAATCATATATGGATGAATTGCAAAAGAAAATAAACAAATAAATTGTGTTTAAGTTATAAAATGAAACTATGTTAAATGTGTTCTTATCTAATTCATTTTTACTTTAAATTTAAGAAACATTTTTGAGATTTTGGTTTTTCTCTCAGTTTATCCGGATATAATTCAGAAATATATCCCTGTTGATAACTGAGTTGATTCTTGACAAAAGCCAAATAATTATCAGCTATTATGATTTATTATTTAATGATTATTGTTTCATCTTGCATGAATTTACTTTTATTTCCGTTTTGATTTCCCATTGCGTTTACTTCAAATTGGTATTAATTTTTGTTTCCTGTCAGAAATTTTACCTCTGTTGGCTGATATTACTTCTAAATATGTTATTCTTAGCTAATAAATTTTGCAATATTTTTCTCGACATTAATATTATTAATCAATTAAATATTCTTCTGTTTCTTACCTTTCCTTCTCTCTATATATATTAGCGTTTTGAAAAGTTCTTTTGCATCAACTGTAACGCTATAAATAAGTATTAAACCGTCTATACAAAATAACACGGAATTAGAAGGCTAGTACGTGTACAAGACTTAAACTGCATTAAAACGTTAGGCTCTCATTGTACTTTGTGTTGGATTATTATGTAAAATATGTGACTGGATTTTGAATTATTAGTGACTGTAATTGAATGTTGTTCACAGGGTGTAGGTACTATTCACAGGATTGACATCAGAACATGTGAAGTTCTTCACATGGCTAGCACTTCGTGCAAATGCCAAGTAGGTAATACTAGAAGTGTACTAATACTAGGAAATAGATTGGTATTAGAAATATAATTTGGGATCTTAATGACATAATTTTTTCGACTCCGATTCTTAACAATTAGCTATTACTAAATTAACTATCCCGATCCGTAAAACTGCTTATTATTTATTTCTAAAAGTAACTTACGCAACACCCAACAAGTCGAATAACGACTCCTTGTTATGATAATAACTGGCATAGAGTTTAAACCATATATTTTCCCACAAATTAGAAACACAAGGAAGGTACTCGTCATTGAAGTTGATCGCCCACAGCAATCTGCAACTCTTTAAATGGATTGTTACTGTCACTGCATTCAAAGGATGAGCAGTCTTCATTAAAAATCTCTAAAATCTCCCTCTCTCTAGGGAGTCATAAGAAGTAGAAAAAGGAGCATATTAAACAAATGCAACAAAACACAAATTAGTTCAGTTTTCCTTAAATTGTCTCCAAAATAATGCGCATACGTTTAGAATTCTTAAAATATAAAAATTTAGTTTAATAGAGAGTATGCTTCGATCATACGTTAAGTTATTTAAGAAGGTGCAAAAGATGTTATCAAGGCCGCTGTGTTGATTTGGAAAGCCGGGCATAATTATGTCTAATTTCAGAGAAGGTATCAGTGTTTGTAAGTGTGTAAGTCTTTGCGGAATTTAGATATGTAGAGTATTATTAGACCCGAAGGTCCTATCAACAGGTATGTACGCATGGGAGCTTTTCGGACCATACCCGGTTGTTTCTAAATCAAAATTGGGACTGCGCTTAACAGTGGTGAGATTCAACAGCTGATGCGCTATAGTTCCAATTGATAAGCACTGTTCGTTTTTCAAATGTTTCGTTGGTGCAAGCAATCAGTGACAGATTATGTTGATACTAGTAGCACAAGCGCAATATGTTGTCAATTAGACTCCTTATGTAGCATAGTATACAAAGAACGGTTAATCTATTTTTCTTAACTTAAGAGATCAGTCACAATCTACAACTGTGTGTAACAGCAACTCTTGCTCACAATATGGTTAATGTATATAATAATGTGCAACATCGCTCACAATCTGGATATACAGAAAAAACTTCGTATGTCATGACTGTCGATCATATTTTGGAATTATAAAACATACTTTTATATGAATGACACCATGAACATTCAGAATCCTCTCGTTAGGGCTAGGGCAAATCGAAGTGTTTGCCGTGTAACACTTCTGCGTTCACCTAAAACCGAGAGACTGATGTAGATCCGTTTCTATATTTATTCTCGGGACATTTTTCTTTGACGAAGATACTGCTGTGATACTAATGTTTTAAAAATAGTTTCATTTCACATGATTTCATACTTCTCACTGACAGGTATGAAAGATTTGAAATAATTTTTAAAACAGATATATACATTTTCATGAAAAATTGTAGGTACCGTTCGAGTTTCGGATGTCATTAATTTTATGTGTACAAAATTGTTATTTTTAAACTTTGATTTTTTGTTGTTCATTTTTATTGGTGTTGGAGTTGTACATACCATGCCAAAAATATCACATAAAATTTAAAAATTCATACGCAATATATTTTACATCGGTTTATTACATAAGAAACTTTGTTAACTAATTCTTCTACCATCTACGCAAATTAGGAGGCTCCTGTATTGTCGAAATCATGTAATGCACGATTCTAACATATAAAGATCCTGAAAAGAAACCAACAAAGAAAACTTACGTTTAATTTATGTTTACGTATTTGTTTCTTAAACCAGTATAAACTTAAGAGACGAATAAATAAATCAATTTAAAACCGCATTAATAGATAATATCCATACAATTAACAGACCATATATGCAATTTTCAAGATCATCTCAAAAATTAACAATAGTAAAAACAAACGAACAATGATAACAAAGTATCATTTCTCGAATAAAATAGTTGATATTGAAACTGGCTGAAATTTGTGACGTATTTATTTTTTTAAATTTTCCTTTATTTATTTTCTTTATTACTGCAGTGCGGATGGCAACTACGAGGTGACTATTATGACGAAAGCTATCCTCCATTCGGACGGTATGGTTCACTGGAAACCTCCTGCCATCTACAAAAGCTCCTGTTTGATGGATGTTGAGTATTTTCCATTTGATGAACAAACCTGTTTCATGAAATTCGGATCCTGGACTTACGACGGATATACTGTAAGTGGGTTTTGATGTTTCATGATTAAATTATTTGTATTGTTTTTCATTGTTACCAAAAGAGACTGTTTATGTTATAAGTGGCTCTGTGATTTCTCCATTACCGGGTAGCAATCGTCGCCAAACGTTGTCTGAAATAGTAATGGCATTATGTTGCTAAAACTCAGTTCACTGGTCACTGCATCATTTATTACATTAGCTGTAAAGCATAATTACAGTTTACTGTCATTTAAATGAAATATTTCACTTTATATAATTACTTTTACTAGAAAGAATTTAAGGTCGGTTCTTGATCATTTGACAGTTGAGAAAACGGGAAGTCTATCTCGGTGTTAGCGTCAAAAATCTTCAATGAGTCAAAATTCTCGAGGAGAAAGATATCTCTATAGGGAAATAATGAGGAACAACGTTCGGCGTTGATCGCAGTGTAAAATTCCTAGTATTGACGCGCTTGTTCGCATTTTGTGTCTCATAGAGAAACAGAGAAGTAGCGTAGCTTTTTGCAGTTCTCCTAGTTAAGTTATTTATATGGATTTTTCTAAAATAGACATGTAATAATAGATAATAAAATTACTTTCATGATGTATATTAAATTGTTCATGCCGCCCATATGGTACAATGGGTTAGGGAAACCTACTGCGGTGCTGAAAGTCCCGGATTCGAATCCCGGAGAAGCCATGAATATTTGTAAATGTATAATGTCCGTGCGGCATGGAGGCATGACCTAAATATGCGGCGAGCCGAACGTCTTCTCGAGAGACGTTGTTGGTAGGGGAAGAGGTGTGGGAGAACTTCGCACCCGTCCGACCGAGTTGCTCTCCATCAAAATTAGGGGCAGAACTGAGAGAAGTCGTAGCGGTATGGTGCTCAAAGCTCTTGCCAACGACATGCGCAGTCTTTCACTCCTTGCCACGATGAATTTCGTAAGCTTGTTTTAATGTTACTGTCAGAAAAGTGAGGTAAGTCACAACATAACACACAAATTGTTGATTTTAGATTATTCTTTCAAGTCGTTTTTAGTTCTCGCAATCACTTACTGTAATTATCTTTAAAATATCTCATTTTCTCATGAGAGTAGGATATCATGAGAAAATGTCACCCTAAAGTATTCTGTTTTTACCTGCATTAAATTAAATTTTGACTTCATTATTTTAATTTTATTTTAATTAAACTCTTTCTTTCATAATTTTAATTTAAAATAGTGACTGCACAATTTCAAAAATGTTTAGTTTAGTCAAGTATAAAGACAAACAGCCTTCTAAAGTAAAAATCATGCCCATGAAAAGCCCATGAAAATAATGCATTTGACTTTCTACGTTTCAAGTCAAATGCATTATTTTCACATAATTACTAAATTAGGAATAAAAAATGATGCAGCTTACTTATCGTCAAGTTCAGTGATTCCGCGTCGAAATATCTCTTTTAGTAATATGCAGTTCTGTCAGTATTAGGTCACTCAAGGCCCCTCAGACGGTATAGTAGTTAGGGAAGCCGGCTGCGAAGCCAAAGGGCCTGGGTTCGAATCCCGTAGAAGACATGGCTGTAATTGTCCGGCCCTTCATAGAAGGCAAAGGGGGCCCACCTATTAGGTGCCTCCATAATAAAGTGACCACCACTTCTGGCCTTAGTATTGGCCAAGCCGAAATCGGGTGAGGGCCCGCCATTTGAAAAAAAAAAAAAAACGTTACTCAAAATACAGTAATGTTAGCTAACTCTATCATGCTGTATATTCTTTCATTTTTGCTAAACTTGCAAACATTCTGTAGTAAACTCTATAAGAGGATGGAAATAGATTTCGCAGTATGTAAATTGAAAACAACGGATTTATAAATACTTAAAAATAATATGAAAATTTATGAATTGTAGTGAAAATCATTCTTAGTGTGCCTTCATATAAACATTGAAGTTTTAAAGTATAACGCTCTCCAGGTTTGTTTCCGTATACATTCCACTGGTTCGATAAAACAAGAGTCAATTTTCTCGAAACTTTTATTTTTCGAACTCTTGGAGCTTTTCTTCCCACTCCTTCTTCACTCAAGAATTCAATTACTGTAGGTGTTGTTATTACTGCGAGTTTCTTTTTTTCGTATACGGTTTTATCGCCTCTTAATATTTATGAAACTGTTCTTCCGCTTTGTATTTTGCACTGATGGAACATCGTTAAAATTATAGAGAATTTGAATTTTAAACTGTATTTTCCTTTTTTAACGAATTTCATAATTTCTTATTTAAAGACTTATTTTTTATTTGCCTTTCTAGAAAATTAATATTGTAGATAGTTTTACCCTTTTTATCGTATCGCCATTGGAGAATTTTAGATGCCTGAACTAAGAATTTTGTTAAAAGCCAAGAAAATTTTTACAGTTGATAATAATTTGCTTCGCAGCACAACAGTGGTCTATCTGATAAAATGTAAATTGTATCTTTAAAACTGAGATACGGCAAGTTCCTACTCATATACTTAAGATGTGCTTACACTTTAGACTTTTGTAACATGTTTTTTTAGTACTATTTCATTGCATGGCAACTAGAATATTCTCAACAATTCGTCAATATTTTGTTATTTTGGTGAAACATATACACTATACTATACAGGGTGAACCTGAAAGAATGGACAAACTTTAGGGAGTGATAATAACACCTACACTAGCAATATTCGTCATAGAATGTATGGCCGGAACGCAAACGGTGAACGCTAAGTGGTATTGCAAATAAATGTTATAAAAAGGGTTGGTCCTCACACCAATGGCATTTTCTTTCTTGGATTGCCGAGAGGATTGCTGGCTAGAAGAATCACGATTTTTCCAGGGCGATGGATGGAGCGAGGTGGCCCCATAGCTTGGCCACCAAGATCACCGCATCTTTCTTGTTTGGACTCTTTCACTGGGACCATATAAAAAGTTTAATCTAAAAGATTCACGTTGTATAAATAAGGTTCATTTATTAACTCAGTATTTAATTTTCCTTCTATTAAATTACATGAGATGCATTTCGAAAAATAAATAATCACATTGAAGCTTCTCTAAGACGATTAATCATATTTCCAGAAGCATCTGACATTTGACTTTCAGCGGAGGTAGCCATCTGAGAGAAAAATATTATCAGTGATTTGTTTTTCTCTAAGCCAATGGTGTCAATTTAAAATTCTGTTAACTGATTACAGGCAGCTTTATGCTTTTTACTAATGCCTAAATTTGGAATGCTAGGTTTCCATCTTGATTATTTTCAGTAAAATGTTATTAGTTGATACAATAATATAAAATATAGAGTTCAAAATATAGCTTACTTCTTCTTGTGATCAGTAACCATTACGCGAAAATTAGCTTATTGTTTTTAATCAAAAACACATGCCTGAGATGGCTTGTATGTGCTTAATTTCTTGCCACGATATTTTATACGACAAAGTTTTAAGACTGAAATTTCTCCACTTCTTTATTTACTACAACAATGTTTTAGAATTGCGATGCTTTCTCCTTTCTTCCTTTTCTGTCCCCCATGTTCGTGATGACTTCTCCCCCCTTGCATTGTTTTGTCCGCGATATTTTTGCGGTAGTGTTTTCACCTGTAATTGAAAATTTGTCGAAACTGTGAAGAAAGAAATTATGCATGCAACAAGAAAAGCGAGTGGTGGATGTAAAATGATATGAGAATTTATGATTGGAAGCAGTGTTTAAACATGTGCAAAAGTGATGATGTATTGAAGCAATACGATTATTTGATCATAAAAAAGTATTGACCCAGATTGCCTCCAAACTAGGTCTTTCAGGAAAGTTTCAATCAAGAGGATGACCTCGAACGCACAACTTGATTGTGAAAGAGTCCTTCTTATAGAATATACCAGATATTCTGAAAAATAAACTAGTCACCAGTCGGTAATTTTATGGAAAACATATTTGGAAAGAATTAATTTCAAAATTTCAAAGGCGCTGAATAATAAGGAACCTTTAACGTCATTTACCAGAAAAATGGGAAACAATTAGCAACGAAATTCGCTTGAATTTGGTAAATTCATGGCTTAGGTATATTCACTTCATAATTAATACATATGATTAAATGTTTTTCTTTATTTTATTCTAAAAATAACTCTGTGCGTATGAATACTTTCCCTTTGAATTTTTTTCACTGTATACAGTGTCAGTGATACCGATATTTCTTTATGTTCTGATAAATACTACCCTCTTTCAGAGTAAATATTGAATATTTTTTCGAAGGCTCATGAGAACTACTGTAACAGCGAGGCAGAGACATTAAGTTATTCTAAACAGGAAACATGAAAAATTAGTAGTGGCGTCGCCCGGACTCGAACCTCTCGAATACGTGCCGAGCATGCTGACCATTACACCACAAAGGCGTGCTAAGAAGGCTTGCGAAATACTTTATAGAGAGAAAACTACATTCTAAATCGCACTGACAGTTTGTACATTCACTGAACTCGTCAGTTGCAAGCAAAATCAAAATAGCCTTAGATTTCTTTCTAACCATTCTTTGATAGCTTTAATCTTTGAATATTCGCGATTTCCAACTACTAAACCTCAGCAACATAGAGGTATATTGTGTTATACCTCAAAGCGCTTCGTGTGAGCTTCTTTACCGTGGTAGGAAAAAGTATGTTCGGAATAGAGAGCAACAGTTGAAGACCAGTACTTTTGTTGAGAGTCGAACACGGGAATAACACCTCTGATATGCCGACCGTTTTGCAGAAAAAGCGGATGGGAGCGCATGACTTAATTCTCAACATTTTCCCACTAGCCACAGTGAGATAGAATCTAGTCGACTGTCCAAGTAGCTGATGAGTTATCGACTGATTAATTAAGAGAGCTCGAATTTCCGATTTAGAACAGTATTAAATCTGCAAGAGCAAGAAAGCTGAACGTGAATTGATTCGAGACAGGTTGCTTCTGGCTTTACTCCTACAATTGAAACCCCCTTTTAAAGATGCATTCTTTGGACATTAAAAAAATTAACACATAAATCTATTACCTTATTACCCTAATTACGTATAAACCAAATTGTACTGGGAAGTTTTTATGCAATAGAAATTGAATATTAAACTATTAATTTCGTGTTTAAACATAATTAACCGTGGCTTCAAAATACTACTCATTACATCGGGGAAAATATAAGTTTATTAATTAACGGATCATTTCGGTTGTAAAGTGAGTAGAAAATACATGAATGAGTATTATATCGATAGCATCTTCTGTAAAAATTAAATTCTTTATGCAAGTGGCCGACATCTAGGAACAGAAGCAATAAATTCATCACGATACGATGATGAGCAACGAGATCAGAAGAATGATATACACAAATCTCCAAACTAAACTTTACAAGAAGCAGCAGTAAGGAACTTTAATATTAGAATAGTGATTATAAACGCATGTAATTATACTTTATTGTTACAGTTCACTTAGAGTTTTCGTTATTTAATTTCGTAAATTTTAAATGCTTGCTTTTTGTACTTAAATCTGAAACAAATATTAAAATACCATATATTAATCTATAAACATTTCTGCAGTGTATATTTCTATAGTTGTTTGTTACCTATCCCTACAATTATTGAGCTGTGTTGCATTCTTTGATGATCAGCCCATATTTCAAAGCCTAGTCTTTAGTGCGGTACAATTACCGGCATGTACTGAGAAATTACATTAAGTAAATCATCCCTATTAATTAGTAATTACTCATAAATGTTCTCACGTTTATGAAACTTCCAGTCATCAATTCTAATATAATGTGTAAATAACGGCAATTGCATACAGTATTACAGCATACGATCGAAGCAGACATGGCTACAAGAGAAGTAGTTACAGCTTTCAATCTATTACATTTGCAGGCAATCCCATTAAAATCACATAGGTTATCATATTGGCAAACCCTTTTGAGATCATGCAGACGAAGGAGCAAGCACCAGTATTGAATCTCTCTGACAAAACTGGTACGAATGATCTCCTGCTATATTTGTCTTGCATTTCAAAACTTTATCTCCGATAACTTCTATTTCACATGTAACTGTTATTAAACGACCTACAATTCAAACCATTTTTCATTGGATAAACCTCTTTTCAAATATCCGAAAGTTAGCTTTAAATTTTGTGAAAACGAAAGAACGCCCATTCATGTTCCAGAATTTCTAGGCTAATATAGGGGTGAAGATCATCGACAGTACGTTTCTGATGCATCGATTTATCGACGTTGAAACCAGAGGAAGCTCAGAAGAAATGCGACTCAGCCTCAGGAACCCCATCCCTTCACTCTCTCCCAAGAGTATCCGGTAACAGTATGAGAAAGATAGTGAAGCATATGATTACTATTGATTAAGTAATATCCCCTCTGTGTTGTGCTGTCAAGAAAGAGGGAAGCAGAAGGTTGGGGGGCATAGAATACTCTTCGTTTCTCCAAGTTATCCGATCAAACGTCAAATAACAAAAGGGTGAAGCCGCAGAAATCGGATAATATTAGTAAAAGATCCTAGGGAGAAAAAATGGAACCCTGTAAGCATACGTGAATTTTTGTTCGCATTGCATTCTTTGCTCTTCTACCCTAATTACGTATTGGCATGACTTCAAAAAGTAATTTAGTTTGGGGAAGTAATTCTTCTTATTTTTATGTTTCCTCTTGAATTTTCAATCACTTATATATACGTCTCGAGCTGCCATTTTGCATTGTTTGACTTTACCTTTTATGACTAAGATTTTCGATTGCAGAAGTGTTTAATATGCTTATGTTTGCATGAAGGGGTTGCTTAGAAAGGAGTCTTTTGTAAAGGTTTTCCATGTTATTTCTGATGGGGGAAGGGTTCATTTCCTAATTTTTGTTTCGATTTAATACGAGTGTTTATGCCTAAGTGGTAGTTTGGGATTGGACAGAAACCAAAGCGTCCGTTGTAAGCTTGTGTTATTTTTATAATTATGTTCAGTTTAAGAAATATAGCTCATAGTTCTACGAAAGCAAGTTACTTTCATGATTCGGAAAAAAAATAATGCATTTAAATATTCAATATCTTAATTAAACTAGGTCACTCTTATGTATTTAATCCGAAAATGATTTTATATATATTCTTCATATTTACATGTATAAATTTACTATTTCATTTAACCTGTTGACAACCAAGACGACTATACTTAACAAAACATTCGGATGGGCATACTCGTCAATACACTGAATTGGTTTCTATTCCTTCAGCGGATGGTACTGGCTATCGTGTATAAGCATTAACGGAAACACAGTACGCAGTAATTCATAAAACTGTACCCAAGGAAGTGTAGCCGGAAGGAGTGTACGCAGTTCTTAAAAAAGGAGAATGTTAAAAATATGAGGTTAAAAGTTCAATAAATTATAGAAAACATATTATTCTTGTAAGATCAAATTTAAGTACTTATTATTGTTATCAAAATTAATTCCTTCTTCAGAACATTCCTTCAAAAGAGTTTTTTGTAATCCTTATTATATTTTTGTAAAATTCTAATATGTGATGAATGAGTACATAAATTTATCTTAATGTTCACTAACATATATTTGATGTAAATAACTGTTCTGAGATTAACATTTTTAAAATCACCTGAAGTAATATTCAAATTCTCTAGTATCTATCTCATAAATTAATTTCAAAATTATTTAAAACAAATTAATTAGATGAAATGCAAAGAGCGAAATGTTGCCTTTAATATCACCTGAAATATGTCCAATGAAATTTCATGAAATGAGAATAATTGTTTTTCTATATTTCAAAATCGCATGCATAAAAGGAAAAGAATTACTGTGGTTATTAATCAAATTGTTCTTTAAAAGATAATGATAAAACTGCAATTTATATAATTTTTTCATATTAAACACCTAAAATGTTCATGATTTTCGAATTTTATTTTATTTTATTTTTTTATGTAATTTGGTATTGTTGATTTAAAACTGTATTCTTCCGTTCAATATTTATAATTCATCTTCAGAATTCCTGAAAACATTTTTATTTTATGAAAAGTAATTTTTAAAAGCACTCCAAGCGCTTGACATAATACAATATGGCATATACGGAATGAGTAGAAAATCTGCAAAGCACATTAAATAGTCTTTTCCAAATGGGGATAGTTTTTATAAGTTCAATTATTTTACGTTAACTAAAAGTTTCGAAGTTAATATACAAATTGATACGAAATAACTGGATAAACTAATAGCATTTAGCAAACATTTAACGGAATTTGGAAAGTATTTTAAATTAAAAACTCTCGAACATTATATTATTTACTTAGATTAATATTTTTTTCTTCAGATAATACGTATCATACACTAGTGTGCAAAACCTAAGCAACGTTTCTTATTTTGGCCGTAGCTCCCCAAAACAATCAACTGGAAGACATGAAATCCATGCCACAGAGGCACAATGTAGTACTTAAAAGATAAGGAAAGTATAATAACAGAAAATTAATAGGAGGCATACAGTACGCAAAGAACAAAAAAAACGTTTTGGCGTTGGTATATAAAACTTCTGGTTAAGAGAGAGAGCCATAGAGCCTTAGTAAGGTATATAACCTCCCCTAACTACAATGGTTGCGCTGCACAGTCTGTAGATCCTCAACACCAGATTATCTAAAAGTTCTTGGAGTCAGAGTCATTGTTTTTCGAGAAGCATTTGTTTTGTTTTCTCTGTTGTCTACTCTTTGGTTAGTCGGTTACCTGGTTTTCTCTGGGAGTTACCATCGTGCCGACAGGTATCTGCCTAAACGGGGACCAATCCATTCTATGGGGGCACGCTATTTCATTCTGTAGATATTTAACTTTCCCGGAGCTCCTCAACAGCATCGCCAGGACCCTCTCAGCAGTCCCTATCTCTGATAGTTGTGAGATGAAATCGCGTTTCTACCTCTCTCCATACCAACAAGCGCCAAGAATCGTTTGTCAGACTGAAACAGCTTCCTTCGGTAAAGAGGACATGACTCCACTAATAAGGTGCCCAGTCTTTACATCACTGCATATTGTGCCACCGATGGGCTGCTATCAATGGTATACAGGGTTCGGGACGAATAAGCCATCTTTAGGAAGTCTTCTGGCTACAGTAAACTGGGACACTTGTCACCCACTTGGTGTGCGCAACTGCTGAGCGATGTTGCCCACTGTCTGGTTCGATCTCTTTTCGCTTGGAGGTTATATAGGTTCTCAGTCACCGTTATTTTCCTCGCCGACTACCACCAACCCTTCATGCAGTTGTCAATCATTCTACCAAATGTAAAGGGGTCCTTATGTTTACTTGTAGTCATACTGGACGTGCAATTGCCACTTTTCACTTTCAGGTGAATGCCTGTAAATGCGCCTTTTCTTCTTCTTTTGAAATTGCCTTGCAAGGCGCGTGCTGACTCTTCACGTTTTGCGTACCCTGGCATGTCCTTTGATGACATGGTGCTGATATTTGTATAGATGTCTATTGTGTTGGCTTTTTATTGTACTGATCGCAAAAAGCCCCTTTCAACAGTTCATGACTGCATGTTGAAACTAAAGTTATTGCTTAACGTTTGCAAACTAGTGTATTTCGACACTGAATTATATTTTACAAGATGACAAAGAAGAACATAACTAATGTTTGTAACAAATACCTGCAGTTACTGATCTTCATTATGAAAATCTACAACTACTATTGTTTTTGTGTCACATTTTGTTTCAACTATTAATTGTCAACAGGTGTGTAACTGAAAGGCCTATCTAGCGTTTATATTCCATGCTTAAGAATAGTGCACTATTAAAATAGATCGTTTTATTCCCTGTTCTACGGATTAAAGTAAAATAACAAAAGAAACGATTCTGGATTATTAGAAACGTAGTAGAACAGACTTTCGGTTCTGTGGGAAATTTATGAATTGAATGATGGCAAAGCAAATGGTGACTGCACTGTCTGCCTAAGGAAAAAGCTATTTTCATGTGTTTAATTTTAAAGTAAACTGGCTCGTATTGAAGTTACACTTATGAAGCCATCTTTATAGAGATGGTTAGTTAAACCATGGAAGGGGTAACACTTAGTTAAACCATGAAAGTGGTAACAGTTAAAGCATGAAAACAGACACGCAGTCAGTCTGTTCCCTGGAACTCCGAACCACAACGTTAGTTCCCTTACCTGTTGGTGAGATATCGTGTTTAATAAACATTTTTCTATTTACATAAACAAAAGTCAAATTAAAATGAAATAAAAAATCATTTACGTATCTTTTCCTGATGTTTACAACTAATTTGGTAGTACTAACGTTAACGACTGAGTAGGAAACTTGGCACATATTATTCAGTAAATCAAGCTCTTTAAATATGTAAAATATTTAACTAACTATAGACATTTACGAATACAGCAGGAAGAAATGTTGAGTAAGATATCGCGGCGGCATGATGAAATTGTGAATAACCTCGCGATTAAGAGTGGAACTCCTGCTTTTAATTTATGCCACGCGCCATTCAATTTGCTTAAATTTTCAAGCCTAAGCGAACACTGCGATATGAATCAGAAGGATTGGATAGAGTTTAAAAGAAATTTGATTATTAAACATATATGGCGCCCTTTATATTTGGTAGTGTGATCTATTTGCTTATTGATCTATGTAACTTAGTTGTTAATGGCAATATTTGCTAGTAGACAGCATCACTGAATGTTGATGTCCATTGTGCTGCTTTATTCTGCTAGCAGGAATCCACCACATTTCTTTAGATCACAATATATTACTCAGATGAATTGCGCTAGGATAGTTTTCTTGGAGCAAAGCATTTGTAGTAATATTTTTTTTCTACGTAAGAGCAGAGCCACTGCAAGGTTATCCGGTTTCCATACTTTTGCTGAAATAATCTCTGGTATCTTTCCAAATAGGGTTTAGAGGTCAATAACTGATCATTCTGATAATCGATGTTCTTCTGAATTTCTGTAGATAAACTGACTGAGGATATGCAATGGGTTCCTTTGTGAGAAGCCAGATAATATAACTAAATATTAATATCCTTTTTAAGTATAATCATTTTATACAGTTAAACCATACACATATGATTTAAGCTTTAGTTACAATTAAGCTTTAGAACAGATTAGAGAAATTTTCGTTATCTATTCTAGAACTTCTAGGAATTGTCTTCTTAGAAAATAAATACGGTCACTTAAGAGAATTCCTAATTGCTAATTTAGAAGAAAATTTCATCCCTCTGAAAAAAATACCAGCTAGGAGTTACTGTTTTTTTGTTAAAGTCATTAGTTTTTTAGCGAAAAAAGCAGTCGGTTTTTAGTTCATTCTTTGTTTGCATTCTCAAAGTGAAATTTTTAACTAACCCTTGATTTAACTCAAAGAGTTACTCTGGACTAATACAAGTCGTGTTAATTAGACTTGCTGGACATTCATTACCTTTCTAATGATTACATAAAAACACTTATTTTATTTATAATTACTAATTGAATATCATGATTTTAAAGTTAACATTTCATTTGAAAGAGAACGTTTTGGCAACTATTCATTATTCTTCTTATCAGAATTTTAAATCTGATACGCGGGATAATGAAAAAAGACATTTATGTCATTTAAGATTCATTCATTTTAGCTTTATTTGTCACCTCGTGACAAAAACGCATACATAGCTCTGTGCTGTTTTATTTGTAACATTAGACGTCTGTTAAATTTTAAAATTTAAAACTTTGTATTTTCGCAAAAATTAACAATTCATATAAAAAAGCATAGTATTAAAACAACAATCGATAATCATATTGTAAACTAAACCCAGAGGTACAGTTTCATAGGTTTTGGAACGTGCTATAAAGGATGAATAAAAAATTCACTCGACATTCTCATAAAGACCATTGCATCACTAAGAACGATACAAAACATCTGGTACTAATGCAATTACACTGGTTCGTTTTCTCTGTGGTGATCACTCTTCGTAATGTCACTTTGTTCGTTAGTTGCGAGAGGTCGTTATATGAGTATCAATTGCATTCTCCTTTAAAAGTTTTAAACAATTCCAGGATAAATCGAATCTTTTAAAGATAATTTAAACATAATTTCGAAATGTGTTATGAATATGGCAAAGCCATCGAAGCAAACGTCATTCAAATAATCTCAGTAAACTAAGAATACTAAGAATTTTCAATTAAGGATCTATAATAAATTTATTTAAAGAACTTTTGTCGGCAGCAGGGTTGAATAGCAGGGATTCAACACGAATATAAACTGTGCTACTGGTGACTGGTCACGCAGCGTGAGGACATGTAATGCCTAACATATCTAAACTAGTGTAAATTCCTTTTTATGTAGGGCCCAAGAGTGACCGGGTTGTTTAATCGCTGAACCCTGGTAGTTCTGACCTGAGTGCGAATCCAGGCGAACAGGCTGGCTGCATGCACGCTTTCGTGTTTTTCCCTATGTTGAACGTGTATAGGAGCCAGTTTCCCGCAGAAAGTCCTAGACGAAGGTATCCCTCTCATTAAGCAGCGCTAGTGTGCTTTACGATAATAAAACTAAACTTTTAATTTAGGATTACGTTCCTCGATGACGATCCCAAGCACTGTACTTATTGCTTGTGTTGCTTTCCAGAGCAACACCTTCTAGGGAAAAACTCTTTAAATATATATATATATTTAGAAGATGTTACATTTCGTTGAAGTGTAATCCCAAATGAACAGCAACTTGGCAGCCGAGACAGATTAATTCATTTTTATTTCGGTACACATTTTGCGGCCATAAACAACTTGGTACTCTGCATTGTGCCTATTACAAAACGTTTACATTTTGGATAGCTTAGGGGTAAAAAAAGAAGCAGCAGTCCACTTAGGCTGAAGTACAGAAAACATGTGAAATGCATTCAGGATGAAACTGTAACTCAGAGTCGGTAAGCTTCGGTTTTCCAATGCATGTGAATGGGTAGTAAATAAAGCTATGAAATTATTATTGGCGGTTTTAGTTCCATTTACATCATCAGCGTTATGTAATTGTCATATGATATGGATTAGTCTCGAATAGACGCATTCAGAAAAAGTTACTGTTTTTAGATTAGAGAGCGGAAATATCTAAATTAAAATTAAGTATTAAAAGGCTATTTTTAGATTAAATTATAATTTATATTTACATATTTTTTCATCTGTCTTTAACACACACACACATTAATATACATATATATATATACAAAGTAGTTCAAAACCTAATGTAGTTGAGCACTAAAGACAGCAACGAGTGGTGATAATAATGCATAATAAATTCAAATAAATAATCCGCTTAAAATTCATCCCATATTCATTTCGAAATAAACTGTGCGCAAAAACCATAAACTAGAAGTGCAGTGACAAAATGCTAAAAGAAATTTACATGTTTCGCCGCATCGTCATCATGTTCTGGTGCAACGAGCGAAGTAAATAAAACAGTCTATTTCTTAGCTAATAAAAACACAAATTAAGGTTAATCTCAGGAAAACCGATCAAAGTAACCTGTGTCTTTATCAGACTAATCTCTACACGACAAAGTAAGCCATTTTAAATTAACCTTTCATGCAACTAAGGAGACAACCTGTGCTCATTCTCGGTATTAGGCGGGACGATCGGACATTGCCCATAGAAACCTCTAAAAGAGTTGTAAAATTATAGCTTCACTAAATAGCAAAAAAAAACACATTATTTTGAGCAGAATAAGTGCAAGACAACAAAATGCGCAAATATACGTAACCCAATAAATGAAAAAATAAAAACACGTGTAAATTTTGAAACAATACAGACTGGGTTACGAATTTTTATAGTATCAAAATCGTGAATAAGTTAAAAAGTTTAATAACAATAATAATTTTTAATTCAAATAAAACATGAAAAACAAAAGCAATCTAATAAATGAAAAAATAATTCATATTTGCTTTTAGCATATTTTGCCAATTTTCTTGCATTTTGTCCTTGTACTTCTGGCTTTTGGTTCTTTGCATATGATTTATTCCTAATTGAATGTGGGATAAATTTCAAATGTTACTTATTTTAATATTAATATTATTTATTTCAATTTATTTTGCGTTACATATAAATTATATATATATATATATATGTAAAAATGATGTAAATAAATTTAGAGAAGTACACATAGAGGAACACTGAGATGTAGAAACGCAGAAATTCTGATGATGAAGCACGTAGATGGCATATTGAAGAGGACCCATACTGAAGAGGAAGAATTTTTAACTGCGTAGAATGCGTCCAGCATTTTTAACAGTACTATTCTATTGCAATCCCGGCTCATTTTAAAAGGAAATTTCTAAAAATCGATAAAGTTAATTTAGAGACACAATTTAAATCCCTGGTTGATGATATTTTCCCCATTTCAGGGAAAATTTTGCATTCCGATTGTGTTAGGTGCTGATGTTTACTCTCTTCGTGCAGTGAGACACGTAAATTGGAAAATCAGACATGAGTGAATTAGGGATAAGAACAAAAGTCTAATTTCGAAAGAGAGTGCAGTGGTCCTCTACATCAAAGGATAAAGCGCTCGTAGCTATTAAACTCGTTTTGTTTGTTCAAAATCCTACTCCTCTTTCCTAAGTTGGACACGTCATGAATAAATTAATCCTAATTGTAGTTATGCTTGTGCGGAACATTACTAGAGGCGGTTTCTGAACTTTCAGTGGCTTCTGTATATCATCATCAGCGGAAAATTCTTAAACTTGTTATTTGAGTTGCTTAGTTTGTAAAGTTTTCAATTTAAACATTATCCCGTTTCTAAATGCTCTTCAGTTACCCGTAACTGTGAATTTTGTTCTTTGCTAGAACATTTCCCAATGAATAAAATAAAATAAAAAAGCGTACTTAAAAGGATTTTATTGCTGCATTCTAAGGATTTTTTTACCAACGAATGGTACATTGCAGGAGAAAAATTCAAATCAAAACGAAATCGGTTATTTACTAGGATGTTTACGTGATTTTTCCATATGAAAAGTGAATGCGACACAATTTCTCCTTTGATCATTTTTCACGAGCTCCTTCTTTCCTAGCTAAACTGGTTTAGCAGCTATACAATGTTCCTATAATTCTGAGTTAAATGAGTACACTGTATAATAAAAGAACACTAGCAACTTTATTATCGGAAATTACTACCTTCAGAAATACTATATATTGCCTTAGCTGAAACCAGTGTCCAAGTGGAAGATTCTCTTTCTGTACAATAGTTGGCGATACATTCTAACTTAAAATGCCGCCAGCCGTTAAAATTTCAAATTTCAGTACCTAATTATATACATAAAATTTAACAATTTCAAAAACAACACATTCTACAGTTCAAATATGGAAGCTAATAGACATTTTCCATCATAACTATAATATAAAATAGTGAAATATAGTATAAAATAATACAAACATTATAAAAACATTAACTAATTCGCCATGCTAAAGTTTTACTTGTCCTTTTAAAACAGATCCGTTTCATTATAAAGCATAATTTTCAATAATAACACAATAATCTAAAACTAAGCATTATTATCGTTGATAGGTAGTAAACAAATTTTATTATTACGTCGAATATATACACCATTTGATGCTCTCACTTTAACAACTCTGGTTTTATTATCTTTAACAGGCAAAAAGCCAATATTCTAAGACCATTTAAATGGAGGAAGATAATCTTCCTTTAACACAACAAACATCCCTTATTCCTTTAAATTCACTTTATTAATAAACCATTTAGTGTGTTGCTGAAGAAGATTCAAATAATCAGTTTTCCAAAGTGTCCAAATAATTTGAATGAGCCAAGTAACAATCTACCATTTTAAAAGTTTATTATCTGTAAGATGAGATAAATCAAGATCAGGAAAAGAAGTAATGGAATACCCAATTAAAAATGATGGTCTCAAGATAATTTGTATCTGTTGATAAATCAGTTATAACTCTAAATTTATTGTTTTATTAGCTTAACTTATGAATACGGCAGCATAGGCTTGTGCATAAATAAGCTTTCACTGATTTTTACACTTGAAGAGGAATATTGGGATGAGGAAATGGATATTATTCACAAATTTAATATGTTTACAAGAAATTTAATTATTTCGTTTTTATCAGCATAAATGTTAGAGATAATTTTAGTTCAACCCAAAATTCCTTATTCTATAGCAGCTATAGAATATCTAGCATTCACATCTTGTATAATATGCTGAAATTTAATTCTGAATCATTTCAAAGCATTCACAAACATCATTCTTAAAGCATTAACTACTTGAAATGATTCATTCTGAATCATTTCAAGTAGTTAATGCTTTAAGAAATTAGAATAAAAAATATAGCTAGTTTATTTAAATAAGGAAAACATTTAATTATTAGTTGTTTAAGATGTTTTTCGGTTAGTACAAAAAGAGTGTCTTTTATATTTCGAGCTTTATTGATGCTATCACAAAATGAGTTGACCAACAGTCCATTATTTTGAAGATGTCATATTTTTTGGAGCTGATCAAGAAGTCCAGCTTATCCGTAAATATTGTTTAGAGCCTACAATTTGAAGTGTATTCTTTTTTCGCTAATAAAAGTATTTCGGGGCTAATCCAATGTTTCATAAATCTCTTGATATTCGTTTTTGAAACAACATTGGTTAGAAGTTCAGTCAGGGTTCTTTGAAACTAACTAACATCATCAAAACTAGTTCCTTCTGCTCAAGTTTAAAGTTTACGAGTGTGTTTACGAAAGTTACATATGGTGAATAAGAATGCTGATAAAGCTCATTAAATCTCTCGGATGTAAGGTATTCGAGAATAATCATCAATCTGTTACTGGCAAAATATATTTTCATGCAAAATCAGCTATTTACTTTGTCGGTGGTACTGTGGAAGAATCTTACGAAGTATTGTGCATAGACACTTTAAAACTTTATATAGAATTCAATGATATTTCATTTATGAATTATTGGTTCCAATGGGAATAAAAAAGTTAATGATTTTTTTCTATAATATGTTTTACAAGAGCACATTTTTATATATTGAAGCGTTGCGAAGCTTTTTAAAATATAATTCTAAAAAAACAATTTACGCTTTCATACTGGAAACGCTACAGTATATAATGAGTTAAGGTAAAGATTCTTATTCTGCGAACGTCATCAAATCTCTGGAATAATAATATCCTTGGATTTTTGCAGTGCGATTTCAACCTTTACATTTCTCAAATAAACTACCAATAAACTCAGCATTTACAATCTGATGAGATTTTCATGGAATTAAATCAATAAGTTAGGAATTAATTTAAAAAATTAAATCATTCAGTTGAATAAATCATTAAATTAATCGACAAATCTCAATCTGTTAGCTCAATGATCGTTCAGTTGTATTCACAAATCTCAATCTGTTAGCAAAACCTGATAGTTTGGATGCATAGCGCAAATTCAGCAGGTATGGCGTTCATGATATACAACATGGTAATCTTTTCCAGACTTTTAACATCATCCGAACAAAATCCGAACAAAAGTACGAAGTTACAATCAACTTGTGTTTACGCAGAGACAGATTTTGCCGAGCTTTGTCTAAAAAAAATGTTTTGTTTATTTTGGAACGATGAAGAAGATATTATAATAAGCATATATATCAGAATAAAGCAAAATTTCTTCGAAGCAAAGATATACAAGGCATTAGATATCAGCAGTGATAGCAAATGATGTCACATTGCTTAAGAGTTTACTATAAACAAAATACTGCAAACAAAAATATTGTGTTTTCAATTCTGAAAGGCGTTCTTCGTATTTTTAAACACTGATAAATAAATTTATTTTTCAAATAAAACTTCTTAAAATGCAGTTAAATTCTAATAGTACTACCTCTTAATTATATGAGTTATTTTCTTCTTTCCTGTGATTTTTAATTGCTGTCGTTTTAATAGTGATTTTGGATTAACCGTGGACGTCGTCCCCGGTATTACTATGGTTAATAGGAAGTGTACTAACTGTGTCATTACCACAAGTATACTTTAGTAAGTAGTCCTAACTTGCGATAAAATCTTATATCCTGTCACTCGCCCTACTGTTTGTGTTTTCTTTCTTCGGTGTAGATATTCGTTGAAGTTATTAAGTGTTTCTGCTTCACTATTTTTTATGGAAATAGTGAATCATTTTTACATTCATTTGTAATATTCACAAAGTCGCTATTTTTAGTGTTTTTGCTTTTCTACTGCACTGCACTATTTTGAAATTTGTTTTTAACATTGGCACAAATTCATATTAAGTGGTACAGGAATTTGTTTACAAATAATTAGGCTGAGATGATGAGCCAAAAAAATTAATAATGAGCCAAAAAAGAATCAGAATATTCATAAAATATAAACTACTTAAAATAATTTCTGTTAAATAAAAATATTGAACGTAAAATAACTTCTTAGAGAAGCTAAAGATAATTCTTTTATGAATATATAAAAGAACTACTTATCTTCATATTTCATACATATGCTATGTGCAATTTTCAGATACACATAACTCACCAAACGCATTTTTATTTTTCAATGAGCTGTCATGAAATTTATTGCATTTAATATTGGAATTTTATTTTAAAACTAATCTTCTTTCAATAATTTGACTTTTATCTTGCATTCTCAACAGGCTGTCGTTATAGCAGAAAATATTATTTCTATAAAAGCCTAATTATTAGCTTTATTATTTCCACAAAGTTATTAGATCATAACAATACGAAATATGTAGCATATATTTCTTTCTTTTATCTAACGACGGCACGCTCAACTAAGATCGTCAACCATAATTTAATTCTATAAACAAAGAACAAAACTGGGATTTTCACTAAAGTGAACTAAGTGGTAATTTTCCGTTCTAGATGGGACATGTTATCAAGTGGTAAATGGTACAATTTGTTCCTGAGTTAATATGTCGTCCTAAAATTGCATGACACAACGATATAATTTGAGGAGTTTAATTGATATAATTCTCCCGGTCCTTGTTTTGGATACTGCATCAAAAAATGTTTTCAGTTTTCAGTATTTCATGTAATTTTATATATATATTTGATATTTCACAGACTATCAAAAGTATCACAATCCTATGGAAGACCATCTTGAAAGGTGAAAACAACAAATAAATGCAATAATATATTATTAATAATTAAAATAATATAAAATAGGAAGAGATAAATAAAAATACAATAAATTAATGATAAATTGATAAATAAAGTACAACATCTTATCTTATCTGAAGGTCCGGTTGGAATAACAATTTCACTCAAAAACTGAGAAGTGCCGCAATCTAAATCTTGGATTTGAGCTGCGTTTGAGCCTTGGGTATGAGTTTCTTTAAAGTCATATATGATATCTATGTTGCTCTTATGCTTGTACAAAAAAAGTTAAAAACAAGCAATTACAGAATTACCTTTCTTAGTTAATTTGAGTTTAATTACAAATTAAAATTTCGTTTATCTGCAAACATAGGTGATAAACTAAACTAAGGTTATAAACTGAGATAAGTTTATAAACTAAAGATAAGGTTATAAACTGAAAACTTTGTGCGAAAACTTGAAGCTTTCTAGAGACAGGATTTGCATTCATGCTTGCATTTTGTTAAATTATATTAGACATGCAAAACGAGTTTCGTATTTAATAGTTAATTATTAAAAACAATTTTTCTCCTTTGCATATGTCAGACATGGCCAAACATGGCGCGAGTGGCATGCGTCTCCCCGACACGTTAACTGCTGCTCGCGAGCTACTTGCGAGCCTTTGTGATCTGAAACGCAACTTGTTTTGAATAAATGTAGTTTAATTTTTTAATACAAATGGAACTTGAAATGTCAGTGACACGTTTTTTTATTAATCGCTAATTTAATTTCTGTTATTATGTAGGTAAAAATTTGATAGATTTCAAACTATCCACTACTGGCTCATCGTCAGAGGAACAAATACGTAAAATTACAAATAATTTCTATTTCTGGTAATTAATATTCCGATTATATCACATTTTGAGCAAGAAATGGTCATCGGAATACCCCAATACGATGTTAATCTAAAACGAAATATCAATAGTTTTAATTATTCTCCCTAATATTTTTTTCTCTCAAGTTAATTTTATTTCATTCTTCTAAGTTATTCGAAAGTTTAGGGAGAAAATATTTAAGGATTTTCTAGGTTAGAATCCAAGGATTCGAATGATCTCAATGTGATGATCCTTATGTTAATTGTGTGGAGAAATGAAGTTATTTAAGCCTAAACAAGCTAATAGCTTATTTTTTAATAAACATTTTTTCTCGAATCACAGTTTCTCTGCAGTGCGCGTTGACGTGCATCATTTAATTTATCCTTTCTAAAAGACTGCTCATGAGTTTTCAAATAAAACTCCCCATTTTCTTTTCAGTAATGATTTGCAATTTACTCAAATAATTTTTTTAATTGTAGACCAATGAATATGATTTCGATTCATTTTACTTCTACTGTAATAAAACAAAGATAATTATAAACGTCGAGGCATAAAAGGAAATATTTGGTTTTCCTCTACTTGAAAAAAAAAAACGCTCAGTTGCCAGTACATGAGTTACAAATTTTTATTTTTTGGTACTTAACTTTTCTGAATACAAAATAGAAGGTATAAGATGTATTTATTCATATTTATATGTAATCATGTTAATCACATATTTGTTAATTTACTTCAAAAGTTTTTTTATATTCAAAACCTATCTCATTATTTTTAGAAAGATATAATTTTGGACTTGCGGTTCTCGAACGTTCATAAAATCGATCATCCCATCGTCTTGAAGTTCAGCCATCCCTGGCATATGTAGTTAATAGTATGCTAAGTATAAAAGAAGACTTCTTTTCCCATTTCAAAGCAATAATTTTATATAGGAAAAAACATTTTTTATTTGTTATGTTTTGAACTTACTTTTATTAAATAAATAGCAAATTTAGTGTTTGCATGAAAAAAGTCATAAACCTTACTCATGTAGGGTCTTCCATTTTCTTATTTTTTATAGAATGTATAGAATAAAAGACAGAGGTAGGAAATTTATTCGTCTGCTGGGCTTCATTATAATTACGCTTAGAGAATATAACTTAGGAAGTTTTACGGAATAATTTTGTGGAATATGTAGTAATATTTATCAATCTTAAAATATTATAACGTATTTTTACGAAACATTTCTTTAATTTTACTTTTATGAATTTAATTTTTTCAGGGTATTTTTAAAGGACTCTCTAAACCTAAAATATTGTTACGAATTTCTTATTTAGCTAGACATTTTTAGTAGCATTCTAATTATAAAAATTGTTTTATTTTTCCTGCAGTGAAGCTCGTGACAAATTTTAAGAGAAAGCTACCCTGGAAATGTAAAAATACAAGAGCACGTGCATTTTAACACTGAATAAAAGTTTATCTCCGTAATTGATATTTAATTTGAATAATTGTAATAGATGACTATGTTAGCTGTAACCGTAATTCTACTCTATTTGTTTTCCAGAAATTGCTAGGACTGTTTCGTGCGGCCGATTTTAAAAGCTATAACAGCCGGAGAGAAACATGTCAGCTCAGTTGTTTTAATGAGCTGTTTTTGTTTAATTAGCTGTTGTAATTTTCTTCATCGGATTAGCTTTCTCTACCCTTTGGATTGCGTTCTATGAACGTTTTAATAGTTTAAAATATAGCAACTGATTATATTGCGTGATATTGTAATATTGTACGAATATCGTTGAGGAAAAATTCAGCGTTTTGTTATATTTCTTGTGATAAGAATAAATTTTATTAACTTTCTATCGGACTTGTGCATTCAATCTATTACGAACCCGTACGCGCGCAACAATATAGTAAGAATACTACTACTCATAATAATAAGAAGAATATATTATCCTTATGAAACCTGTGAAGGAATGAAGTTGAATATAAGTTTGTAATTTTTACATATTGCGTAAAATAAATAATGAAAATTTTATAGAAATCCGCGAACATTTCTGAAGAAAATATAAAAAACGTAAAAGTTATATATCTCTATTTAATATTTTTTAGCCTAACGAGAAAAAATGGACTCTCGTTCTTGGGACGCATGTTTTTCTTTCATTCCAATCTCTCAACATTTTCATGCATGTAAATATATGCTGATACGGGCATCTATTACTTCATATCCAAGGAAGGGAAGAATTTCTTAACAGCGATGTCATCTCTACTTTTCAATCTCTTTTAAATAGCAAATTTTAGAACCGAATCTCACAACTCAGGCATTTTATGAAATCTTTTATTTCTTGTTTCTTTTATTTCTTTTGAAATCTTTTATTTCTTTGAATATTTCAGCAAAATATTAGCAGAATAATGCAGAAATGTATTTTTTCCGCGAAAAGCGTGTTTACCATAAATGCAGAAAAACATTTTACTAAATTTAGAATCGATGATATTCGTAGTTTTTTTTACCTACATTTTTTCCCGATATTTTGCATGCTTGCTATCGATAAATATATTTGAATGCATATTTTAAGTTTTCCTACTAGTATTTCCATCTCACTGTTTGTTATCTATAGTTTTCGGCCTTCAATTTTGCATATGGCTCTTCTTCGAAAGTATTGCTCTTTTGGAATCATTGGAAATGACTTTTTCTTTAGATTACTAAATTAAAAATAAAAATAAGGTTAATAACAATAAAAACCTTATTTAGTGTATATAGAAATACCACAGCAAACTTCTTAGCAAAAAATCATAAAATGGCTTTATGTATAGTTGCACTGAAGATGTTCTATAAGAAAATTAATTAAAAGATGGAAAATCTGCTTCATTGATAAAGAAGTAAATGTTTCTTTTAAAAATACGATATATTAAGAAGTTTAAATACACGTATGAGTAACGTACTTAGTAAAACTAAGTAAATATTTGTTTATGATGCAAGTTAAACTTCAAGAAAATAAATTTAACCTTTTCATTTCTACAATTTGACGGCAGAAAATAAATATTTTCCTTTTAGCAGAAAGGTATACTGCGCTAAAAATGAAAGAAAGAAAGAAAAGAAAAAAAATGGACAGTTTTATATCTCCCGTTCTACTGGGCAGATTGACGAAATTCAACTTGCGTTTTTTATGTCTCGAAAGCGCGACATAGGATATCTATTAGATTTATATATATATCAGTGTTGTAATATAGGTATTTTGACACAAAATCGAACTTTTTCTGAAATGACATGCCAAGTTTTCTCCATATTTCGATTCTAGGACTCAAATTATGTCAAACTGCAAAGTGTTGTCGCACGAGTAGATTTTAAAAAATGAGCTCTCAAAATTTTAGCTCCTCCATGATAATTAAATTTGATATATATCTTTAATACCTATTTATTTTATTAAACTTACTTGATTCCTTCTTCCAGATTTTGAAATTTGGTCTTCATCCAAATATAATTCGCACATTTTCTGTGATTTATTTTTGAAATTTGTATTTTTATAAATTTTTCGAAAACATTTTTGTATCATAACCTATAAAATTTTTAACATCATCTTAAAGTAGATGCATGTCTAGGCACACTTGCAAAAAAATAGAGTTTTTTACTCAAAATTTCCTAAGATACAAGCGAATTTACACACAAAAAATAGAGTTTTTTACTCAAAATTTCCTAAGATACAAGCGAATTGGCTTGTTTTGAAATTCGGCATATTCGTTACAAGCGATAATAACGCCAAATATGGTGTAGGCACATTATTAAAATTATTTGAAAGTAATGAACGTCACATTTTCCGCTCGTAAACAATAAAAAAGAGGTAACGAAAATAGGTTCCTATAAATTGAGAAGTTCGCCAAGTAAATTATTCTTGGCGCAAACTGAAAAAAATGCGCCAATATAATTTTTTTAATTTCTTCATATATTTTGCACCAAATTTTACAAAACTTAATATTTAGGCATAATTTGAGCCATAGAATCAGAATATGGAAAACAAAATTGGCATGTCATTTCAGAAAATGTCCGATTTTGTGTCAAAATACCTAAGTTAGAACAATGCTATATAAAAATCCAATATACACTGGTGTGCAAAAATTAAGGACGAGACGGTTTTTTCAATATAACTTTGTACAAAAGCTTACCAAATCAACACATTTAATACCATAAGATCTCCAATATGTAAGGACATGAGTAATGTAAGCAACACTTACTAAAAGAAATCAGAGGTGTAAGCAACACTTACTAAAAGAGAAATCAGAGGGATAAAAAGAAGCTTTATTGAAAAAGTAGCATGGAGCGCAATGCGACTGAAGGCCGAAACATCGCTGTGATGGGTGTCCAGCAAGAAACATCCGGTCTTTAATTCGGGATATGATCTCCCTTGACTGCTAGGCAGGTTTCACATCATTTGCGCATGCTGGATATGTGGTTGTTAATGAGCTGTTGAGACACTGCTGCTCGTTCCTCTTGTAGCACCAATCGCAGTTTCGGAATCGTTACTGGCGATAAGTTATGTGCTGCCACGGGTCTCCCTAGTAAGTTCCGTACATGCTTGACGAGATTTAGATCCAGAGACCTTGCCGACCAATCCATGTGTTCAATATCCTCACTCTCCAACAGCTCTTCGACAGTAACTGTGCGATGAGGTGGAGCGTTGTCGTCCATGAAGAGGAACTGAGGACCCATAGCCCTTGTGAAAAGACGCGTGTAAGGAAGAAGAACCTCGTTACAATAGCAGTCCCAGGTGACGAACCTCCTTGGGAGATATGAAGGTCGGTCCGGCTACCAAGCATTATGTCTGCTCGAACGAGAACTCCGCGACCTCCAAAACAGTCCCTTTTGATGATGTTGAAGGGGTTATTGCGTGTTCCCCGCTCTGTCCAGATGTGTATGTGTCTAGAATCGCAACTCAGACTAAATCTGCTCTCATCTGTAAAGAGTACTCGTCCCCATTCATTGTCTCTCCAATTCCGGTGTTCCCGGCACCACAGAGAACGCCTTCTCCGATGGGCAGGCGTTAGAGGTACACACCGTACAGGGCGTAGTGCAAACAGACCACCACCGTTCAGTCTTCTGGCCACGGTAAAACGCGATATCGGTCGTCCAGTCGCCTGTGTCGTGTGTCTAGCGATTTCTCCCGCTGTCTGCCGCCTGTTTCTTCTGGCCTGTAAGGCAATATACCGGTCATCTGCGGGTGAGGTTCCTCGTGGACGACCACTACTAAACCCCCGGATAGCTGTTGTCTAGTTTGAAATTGTCTATAATGTCATGAAACGATGCTGGGAGCAATTCCGAACTCTGCAGCCACACTTGTCACACTGCGGCCTTCCTCCAACTTCCCAATGATTCGACCTCGGGTAAAAGCATCCAGATGTCGTCTAACAGATTGATTATTCGCCATTTCTCGCTGAGGTAGCAACTCGGTGTAATTTTAACTGCTATACGGTGTGCAATCTCTTTGCCAGAAATACTGATCTTACACCGACAACATGCTTTATACTACTCAGACACTCCCCCATTACGTCTACCTGCATATCTGCGCATGTGCTACCATACATCACCTTACTTAATCTACTGACTGGTCTTTCTGTCCGCTCTGCCTCTTCGTTCAGCTGATATGCTAATTTTTCGACTTCGTCCTTAATTTTTGCACACCAGTGTATATCCTAAGTCGGGCTTTCGAGACATAAAACGCAATTTGAATTTTGTCAATTGGTTCAGTAGAGCGGGAGATACAGAACTGTCCCTTTTTTTGGCGCAGTGTACGATACAAGAAAATAAATTAAACATTATAAGTATCATAATTTGTCATAAAGCTAAGTAATAATTTTTCTTTTTAAAAAACAAGAGATGATAACAGAAAACCTATTTTTTTATTCCAAAGTAACAATTTTATGTACAAAAAAACATTTTTATTTGTTTTAGTTTAAACTTACTTTTATTAAATAAATAGCAAAGTTCTTGTTTGCAGGAAGAAAGTCATAAATATTACTCATCCGTCATTGTGGTCTTACATTTCCCTGCTTTAAAACTAAGCATATAAAATTAATTATATGAATTAATTATATGGTGATGTAATGTAATATACGGGTGTGTTGCAACTCTCCTCGCCGATAACAATCGGCTACAGGTTAACGCAGTACACCCAACGCAGACAAACAAAATACAGTTAAAAGACTAAAACAAAAGATTACTCAGAATTGTTCTATTGCCATTTATAAAGTTCATCAATTCCTTTGGAAATCTAAACGCTTTATTGCGGAAATAGAATTCCTTTATCTTACCATGTTTTTCTCTAACATGTCCCAATAATACGCAAGTCTTCGACAAAATGTCTTGCATTGCCTTCAGCAGTACAAAAATGCAAAGACTATTATTTTGTAAATTAAATCTTTTCAGATAAGCCGAAAAGTGCCCGTGTGCAGTAAGTATTTGATAGTAATAAAAATTACACATCATTATCATATTTTTAGAAACTTCAATAATAGAAATAATTTCTAAAATTTTTTTTCTTCAATAAATTTTAGAAACTTCAAAAAATAATCTTTTCTCTTTCCCGAAATGTTCCATTTCTCTTTACAGAAACCATAATAGAAATCCTTGATTTTAGTAATGACAATTCCTTTCGATGCTTGAATATCGAACGTATCCCCGGCATTACCTATAGCAGCCTCTTTGGCCAGCATGTCGGTCCTCTCATTGCCTATAACACCAATAAGGGCCTTTCACTCAGTTCCTTTTCACTTCGTGTATTTTCCCAACTTTTGCAAGAAGATCGTTTATACAGTGACCAAAATATTGGTGTTATCAACATCTGTTAGTGTTTCCAGACCAGATAATGAGTCTGTACATTTATTAATATGTATTTTTACAGTCAGGTTTTTCATCAATCCTTTTAAAGGCAAATATGATATCAGCCAATTCTTCTTAAAAAAACAGAATTGCAAGTTTCAAGTCTAATTTTGTGATAATCTATTTCTGTACCAAACAAGTAAACCACATACTCCTCGGAAATTCCATTGTCGTAAACCGAACGTTCATTAAATATGTCTAGTTCTGCTACGCAAACACTTGTTCTCCTATATTCCACTGCTTTGCTTAATGCAGGATGAATACTGTTAATATTAAAGACAGAAAAACGCATGTACGAGTATTATATGCAGCAAAACTTCCATAAGTAATAATATCAACATTTTGTGAACGTAATTTAAATTTATCATCATAAAAAGAATAAAATATCGAGAGGAGCGGCATACCGGGCTAATATGCAAACAACTTCTGTCGAGACTGTTTCAAAGTATCTGGTGAAAAGCCGCAGCCAGGGTCGTTGTATTGTATCTTATTTATTTCTGACTCGTTGCAAGCCCGTAGCCCTGAACTCCTAAGTCCCAACATCATATAATATAATGGCATCATATAATATACTGGGAGTAATAACTGTTTTGTAAATTAATCTAATAATGTTACATTTCAGTGCTAATGACTTAGCTCAGAAATTTCTTTTATAATACGTCAGAATAGGGTTAGTTCTTTTGTAAATATTATCAGTTATATGCTATATAAGTATTATATTTATTAATATATAGTCCTATATTTATTTAGTATGTAAGTACTATACTTTGGACAAGAATATTAACTAGGTGTTACAAGAAAATTAATTAAATTCTGCAAAATTATTATATACTTGGTCTAAGTATCATAATCTTTGAGATAAAACTAAATAAATACTTACGTTTAAACGAAGAGATACATGCCAAATCACTTAATGCGCTTCCTTAGTCTTAAGCTGCTCATGTAAGATAAACAATTTTTTAAAATAGCATTTTAAATGAGCAAGCTTTATTTTAATATCGGATTAATATGGTTAGTTTGCTTACATAAATATAGAAGAATTCGCGACGGTTATCTGCTTAAGGGAAGGAATGTCTTCGTGGAAGATTTCTTAGTGGACGAACATGGTGCATATTTATTAGATATGCACACAAGGTAATTGAAAGATAATTAACTTGCATTTACAAATTTGTTAACTCTATTAAAACCTTGCGTTTTTTAATACGCTAAAAACTGAAGTTTCTACAAAGTTTAAGAGTGTCATAAAAGACGAGAACTGGCATTAATGACTTAATTTTTAAGAATTGTTTTTATAAGTAGCGAACAAAAAAAGCTCTATTGATCAAAAGATATAGATATGTTAAAACATTTTATTAAATTAAATTAAACTCAAAAATATTTTTTTAAAAAAAGGTAGCACTTCTAGGAAATAAATTGAAAAAATGTAAAACTAATTAGCCATCAATGGAGCAGTTTTAGTTTAAAGACAATGAAAGCTGTCATTCTGAGGGAATATATTCAGCGAAAACGACAGTTATTGAAAATAAGACTAATAATTACCGTATTTAAAGTACTGGTGAAATGTGAATCATTTTCAAAATCATGTATTTATTTAAGGGTTTGATTGCAAGTTTATTTAAATGGGTAAAGAATTAGAATGTCTGCAGCAATAATAATAAAATATCACCGAAATAGAAATGTACTTTTAAAATTAGTAGCTTCTGCATAGGCATTTAGTAATCAAGTGAAAATGATGAAATAAATCAACTCGGATAAAAAAAAATTAAATGTAAGGCAAGGCAAAATGAATTCCAGTTCTAACATTTTTAAACCCCTTCTTCCAAAAAAGAGATCATGAAATAGTTTCTAAATTGTAAGCTAAGTTTACGATATATTCACGACTTTATCTTCATGCAGTCCAGAAACTATAGTTTAAATAAAAATCATAACATTTGAACTATTTTGTGGTGATAGATATTTTCTCAAAAGAAAAAAAGGGTGCAAACCAGTGTGAAAGTTATTTTATGTTTCATTCAATATCCTTACAGCATATTTCAACGTGTTGCATATAGTAAATAGGTTCTTTTTAATTTTGAAATGTGAAGACTCAGTGTAGCACAAACTCTATCTTCCTAAAAGGTTAGCGAAACATTTTGCATTCTCAATAACTTTCATTTTCTGTATATGAATATTACCCAATTGGATGTAATATGTACATCTTCAGGAATTTTCTCAAGCATGTATTCTAATTGATATGATTTAATAGCATTCAGATTTTGTATGTGCATATTATAAAATCGCATAGCCTTTATTCAACAACGTTAATTTTCTTTTTTGCTGTGAGGATATTCGCGTCTTTATCAGCGTCCAATCCAGAAAACATCGTTGCGAAAATGTACGTATGTTTGAAAAAGGTTTCTAATGTTCCAGCAAAACCTTTAGATAAAGTTGCATCGCTCTGCAAAATATGATCATTGGTATTTATTTTCTCAAATATGGTGCAGTAATCGTGTGGCATATGTTTGCGCTTCATAGCAAAGCTGATTTAATTTACGTATTTTCTGTTTCCCATTTTGACATGGGGCTTGCTCATTTCAGAATTTGTAAACATTTAAATGGCAAGCAGTTTAGTATAAAGTTAGAAGAATGGAAGTTTGGCTTTTAAGGGACGCTGCCTGCCGTTTAGTTTGTCACTTCGGTGATTAAACGCTGCCTCACGTTAGAATGAAACTCTGAAATTAGATGTAATTGGAAAGTTCGAATCGCTGTTAGTATTCATCAGCCAATTCGCAGCCTCTATCAGAAGTAATTCCATACTGGAATGCCAAGCGGTTTAAAGAACTTTGTGTTTACAGCCATATGCTGGCGACTGGTAATTTTGTAATATTTCAAGTTAACCCTCAAAGGTGGTGAGGCAGAAAGATTTTAAAAAACATTTATGTTTGTTTGCTTGAGGAGTTTATAGAAATTTTTTGGTGAAAACTCGTTCAAGTCGTTGAAGTAAGGTAATTTGAACTTGAGATAGTTGAATACTATAGTACTTGAGCTAGTTGATTAAGTACCAGCTAGGTGATACAATCGTCTTTTTCTTCATTTGCAATAACTTCTACATCTGAAACGCGAATAGCTATATGAGTTGAATCGCTTTACAACTATTGTCCTCCACCGTATATTTGACTAATTATTATCATTCAGTTCGTTACGTTATGCAAATGTTTATTTAATAATCTAAATTGGCTTTGTGAGTCATGGACGGCTGTCAAAAGACAGACTAATACTTTAAACATTATGTAGCATTCATTTATAGAGTTGCAATGGATTATGTTAATGTTGGGCTTTTGAAACATTTGTTGAATTAGTACGAGCAATGTAAGTGTTGAATTAAACAAGCAATGTAAGTGATTATAAATAATTTTTCAAACGTAATCGAAAATGCCATTATTTATAAGAATAATCGAAACAAACAGTATTTTTAAGAATTAATTTGCTGTGCCATGTGTGAAAATAAATGTGAATAAGGTATTTTAAGTTATAGTTGGTAGGTTTTGAAATCTATATTACAATATTCCAACCAAACGTACTAGAGGCCGTTTTGAATATTTTCTCATTCAAAGCAAAAAAGCAACCTTAGACTGGCGTAGATTTTTGATTCAACTTATTATCCTTTTTTTCCCTATTAGCCGGTTCCACCGTGGTGTTCCATTTGATATTGTTCTTTACTAAACATTGTAAAAATGAAATAGCAGCAAATAATAGGATAAAGCAAAACCTAATTCCAAGAATGACAACGATTATTTTGAACTTGAAATTAAAGATACACAAACAAGATCATATTCAATTAAAACAATTTTCCTTCGTCAAACATGTAAATTGGAATACTGATATTGAACTTAATAGCTAAAACAATTTTCATTCAAGCTACTTCAGTTGAAAATATTTTCACTAATCCAAATAAATTCCCCGGCCCACCGGTGGCCGAACGGTGAAGTCGTTAAAACTGGTAGTTCGGTCCGAGGCTCTAATCCCGGTGAACGGCTGACTGCATGGACGCGTTCATGGTTTTTCTCATGTGTAACATGTATGCAATGTAGATTTCCTTAGCAAGTACTCCAAGAAAGCTTTCCTTCCTTTAGGTCGATAGCCCTCGAGTGCTTCGCTCTAATCAAATAAACGAAACTAAATAAATTTTGTAAGAAAACTCCCTTCAACTTAATCATACATCCACCTAATTTTTGATAATTAATAATTGTTTAACTGAAAACAATCAAAATGCTTAGTTAGCAATTTATGAATGTAAATAAATTTTTCCGTATTGTTGAGTGTGAAAAAATAAAACTATCCTATTTCAAGACGCACATAGAGGTTCGTATAGGTAGAACGTTACCGTTTTTCCCCCTCCTTGAGGTTTCTTTTTCTCTGAGCAGTGATACCTGCATACTGTATTCGAATCGTCCGTATTTTTCAAATAGGTAATGCGCATTTTGTTTATTGGTTAAATAAATAACATTAATAAATAGCAACTGTTATCGCTTCAGAATAAGCCATTGACCTATCTTGTTGATATCAGGAAATATAATGCATCCTTTCTGAGATTCCAATTTTAGTTTCAATATAATTTAATAATAATAAATATCTCATTTTGAAAATTTTGGCTTTTGAATTTAGAAAATGGCCTCATTTTCAGCATTAAAACGTTTGTTTTAAACTTTTAAAATTTAGATCAGAAATTTTATTATTCGCAGGTTATATGTCAAATATTCTAGTCACCTCATAAGGTATTTCTCCCGCCTTCTTCGCATGCATTCGTAGTGTTGTGATCTGCATGCTCGACGCGTAACCGAGAGGTCCGTGGTTCGATTCCCGGCGAGGGCGTTGATCATTTTTCACCTCTTCTGCATCGAAAAAAATACCTTATGTCTCTACACTGGGGCCCGAACTAAAAAGGTGGTGGATGATGATTCTCCACCACCGCGATTTGGCGATTGGGTCCCCCAAACCTCAATCGTCCTTTAAAAGGAAGTGTATATAAGGTATTTCTGCCGCCTTCTTCGCATGCCTTCGTGGTGTAGTGGTCTGCATGCTCGACGCGTAACCGAGAGGTTCGTGGTTCGATTCCCGGCAAAGGCGTTGGTCATTTTTCACCTCTTCTGCATCGAAAAAAATACCTAATGTCTCTACAACCTTGTAAGGAATTTTTCTCCTTCCTTATCATGTGTCTTTTTAGTTTAACTGTACGTCCGGCTAGCAATCGAAAGTTTCATAGTTTGAACCCTGAGGAGGCCGTAGCTTGTTTTTCATGTCTCCTGCTCCAACATGAACTCAATAACTCTATAACCGGAGTTCGAACTAAACTGTTGTGGAAGATAATTTGTCACCAGTTGCATTTAGCAGCTATGTACCCTCCACTGAAGTTGCCTTTAGATGGAGAGAATATGAGGAATGTTTCTCCTTTTTATCGCGTGTCTTCGTGGCTATTAATTGGGATGTCCAACGTCCTTCACGGTTAGAATATTTTGTCTATTTGTACTGGTGTAACGATTACAGCACCACATAATGTCAGTTGCGAGAAACCAATATTAACCACTAAGCGATGAGGACGCACTCGATCCACAGCGAGTGTCATTTCCTCTGCCTAGTCAAAGCGGCAGTCAATTGTTAATTGTAATTCATTCTCACCCTTTTGCCCGTTTGAAGGGGATTATTATATGTTAAGGAATATAAACGTTGTTAGGATTTTCACCTTGACTTTTATGAAACCGCATGCTATCAACAGAGGACCTAGCTAATTTTTCCCGCTTCCTGCTTTGAAACAATGTAATGAATCTACAGCCCATGCTGTTTGCGCTATGTTTTATTTCCTTACCCGAGCAAAATATCACAGGAACGACCTTCTGAATAATGCTGGATAGGGTGGGAGTCCGTCTTCCATCTTCCATTTTTGGCATAAGTTTTGGAAACCTGTGGTGACATAATAATTGTTGCCTCCCACGCGGCAATAATAGTTATGTTGCACTGCGCACTGTTTCTGCGCAGCTTCAGTCAGTTTCAATTCGGACTCCTAGCGAAGCATACATGCTTTTGATCCCGTATGGTCGGGAATTCATTTCGATTTCGATTTTAGATACAGTCCAAAAATAAAATTGTTTGTTGTTGTTGTAAAGTTGTCTTTAGTTTACAGTCAGTCGAACCAGCGCACCTCAAAACAATAATTTTGCCGCTTATTATTAAGTTCGATCGAACACACGTCAGGGAACTGAATGCAAAGATCTCGTATATCACCAATATCTTGTGTCGACTATGAAATCGAGAGATATTAAATTCATCACAAGTATCCGTCTTTTCTCCAGGACTGGAAACCTAACGAATGCTGGTACAACTTCCTTTGCTACTTAATATATTGTTATAGAGGCATGATCAAAATCCGTCTAAACGAAACAAAAATAACTTTAGAACTTAAAAAAACTAATCTAAATTAATTGAAAATATAAAATGAATCATAATATGCTTAATGGGAAATTATACAAATAGCGTATATATTTTTTCAGTATATCTATATATATGTATATTATGTTATTAGCTGACAGATTTATTATAACTGATAAACTATTACAAATTGCGAGAGTTATTATGCTAATGTTGAAACTAAAGAATCTCCATTCTGTTTATTTCTACTTATTATAACCATAAGCATATTTCTTCGAATCTAAAGGCACGCTTTTTTCCCTCGTAAACTTTGCTAAGACCCAGATGTGTTTTGGAATCGATAGTGCTTCAGGTTTGCAGATTTTTTTCGAACAATTTAGTAGTCTAATATAATAGCAGGTTTCATAATCAATAGTTAAATCTGAATATTTTCCTCGGTAAATCGAAATAAATTGTTTACTAATATTTGCTAGTGTAATTTAACTTTTGATCTCATTTATTTAATTTTTCTTAGAATCAGTCTCTGGTTGTGGAATTGAAATCAAATAGCGCATCTTAAAATCGAAAACTTCGTTACCGAGAGGAAGTATACCACCGATTGGCATAGATTTTGAATAAAGTTCTGGTTCGAGTTCAAGATGAATCTAACACTTCTTTAAGAATAAAAATTGCTTTTTGTGTCTGTGGTATTTATGTTTGATCGCCTTCGATGTCAATACAAATATACGTCAATTTAAACTTTTTTAACAGAAATATCCAATCTAATCAATTTGCATAAAGAAGAAGTGTTCTAATTCTCCTTTATAACTCAAATTCGATCTTTAAATATAAACTCCTCAGATTCTGAATTTTGACCTTGAATTATATTAACTAATGAAATAGGTACAGCAGAAATTTTGAAATACAATAAGTTTAGTACAGCAGTTTCAAATCAAAAGCTCTGATTTATCTCGAGAAATTATGTATCGGATCTATGTATGTCTATCGAAGGATCTGTCAAATGATTCGAAGGTCTCAATTTCCTATGAAGATAGGCTGAGTCAGATGATCAATACATAAAGGTTATTTTGCTCTCTAGTATTTTCGAAAAATTAAGGAAATAAAATATCACCTTCAGAGACGTTTTAATTATAGGCCGTTACTGAAAAATGTTCTATGTTATTAAACAAAAACTTTTGTCATTCTTTAGGTCGACTTGAAGCACAAGCATCAGACTGAAGAAGAACCTGAAATACCCATGGGAATCGATCTGAGCGAATTCTACCTGAGTGTAGAGTGGGACATAATGGCTGTTCCTGCGAGGAGGAAGGAGCGCTTCTATAGCTGCTGTGAAGAACCATACCCCGACATAACATATAACATCACAATTCGGCGTAAAACTCTGTTTTATACCGTAAATCTCATCATTCCTTGTGTTGCTATTTCTTTCCTCTCCATTTTAGTTTTCTACCTACCTTCGGATAGCGGAGAGAAAGTATCATTGTCCATATCTATCATGCTGTCTTTGGGAGTCTTCTTCCTGCTCCTTTCAGAAATTATCCCACCAACCTCTCTGACGGTTCCCTTGTTGGGCAAGTACCTTTTGTTCACCATGATCCTGGTATCATTCTCGGTGATAGTGACCATTGCGGTACTCAACGTAAACTTCCGATCACCATCCACCCACAAAATGGCACCCTGGGTACGTAAAGTCTTCCTTGAAGTACTGCCCAAGTTTCTGCTCATGAAACGACCAGATGACAATCACGATTCTTCGGACTCTTCGGACACGAAATCGGGTATCCTGAAGACGTTCGATGGCGTGGATATTAGCGATACAATCCCCGGGACCATCTTGAGCAGAGAACGTGTTGTAGCCGGAGAAGTAGAGTGTTCTTTCATAGAAGGGCACAGTTCAAGTCATCAGCTGCAGGATTCCTCGGCCCAGGAACGTCGTGAGAAGGAAGAAGTGGAAAGAGCTGTACTCAATGTTCGCTTCGTCGCGCAGCACATGGAGAATTTAGATTCTTATTCGGAGGTAAGCCTATCGCCTTGTTAAGCACATGGTTTAATTTTATTCACTTAATTGCAAAAAATAATTAAACTCATTGTTCACAAATAAAAATTTCAGTCTTAGTTGAAAATATTGTAGATTACATGTACAGGTTTTTCGACAAATTTTCAACTGCGACAAGTGTACATAAATTTATTCATGTGAATGTGGGAATAACTGAAATACCTTGCAAAAGAAAGCTGTAAAATAGTAGTATTACCGATAAAAAATCAAATCATATTAAAGATATAAATGGATCAAAAAACGGGAGAAATTTTACCGAGAAATACAAATATTAGATTTATGGAGATAACAACTAAAAATTCCTTAAACACTGTCGTCATACCGTTAGTGTGTTACCTATAAAAAAAGAAAATTATATTAAAGATACAACCGATCTATTTAAATAAATAACGTTTTATCAGTAGTGTAGCCAAATGTCACAGATGTACTATATATACTGCTCGACATTGAAAATGCAACACCAAGAAGGAGTGGTCAGAAAGTGATGAAATTTGAAAAAAAGACAGAGACAGCAAACATCAATAAGTGATCTTTATTTCAAAATGATAGTCAGAATACAGAGCAAAAACGGCGTCGGCTCAGTAGGATAAGCGATAAGCGACGGAGGACGTGGGCACTGTCCATTTAGCATTTGGGTTAATCAGTACAGCCCCACATCCACTTTTATCTAGAGTTGCCTATACATTGGCTATTACATTATACAATGTAGAGTTACAATTGTCACGTAGTGCCTTGAGGATGTAGGACCACGACGGACAGCGATGCACGAAGAAACACGTCTAGGCATGGAGTCAATAAGAGTGCGGATGGTGTCCTGAGGGATGGCTCTCCATTGCATTTCAACCATTTGCCACAGTTCGTCATCTGAACGAGGCAGGGCAGAGTCTGCAAACGGCGTCCAATCACATCCCACACATGTTCGATTGGTGACAGGTCAGGATAGTACGGTGGCCAGGAAAGCATCTGTATACCTTGCAGAGCATGTTGGCAGATGCGAGTACTATGTGGTCGGGCGTTATTCTGCTGAAAAGTTGCGTTACGCAGCCCCTGAAGGTAGGGGATTGCCACCGGCCGCACTACATTATCCAAGCATCCTTGGGCCGTCATAGTGCCCTGAATACGAACTAGAGGGGACCTGGAATCGTAGGCAATAACGCCCCAAGCCATTATGCCACACTGTCGCGTGGTGGAGCGTTCCACAGTTACTGTATAGATCTGCCTCCACGTCGACTATACACACGTATGCGGCGACTGTCACCGGATACACAGAAGCGTGACTGATCTGAAAACACGACGTTTCGACGTTCTGTCATCCGCATTGCTTCAGTCCAGAACCGTTCTAAATGTTGGCGTCTATGCTGTGGGGTCAATGGCAGTCTTCTTTAGAGACGCTGTGAGTGCAGGCCACGTTCAACCAATCGACGGAAAATGGTTCTCTTCGACACAAAAACGTACAGAGTATCTTGTACATGCTGCAGAATCACGGTACAAGTGAATTGCGAGACCGCCACAGCTTGTCGGCGGATGCGTCGATCCACGCGTGCTGACGTCATTCTGGCTGCACCTGCACCCCTCCTTCTGCCCACATTCCCTTGTTCCAACCATGTTCGCCATAGCCGATGCACCGTGCTCACATACATGTGGGTATCAGCTGCGATTTGACGTAAGGACCGACCCGCCCTTCTCAGTCCGATCACCATACCCCTCGTAAAATCGTCTATCAGCTGGAAGTTCCTTCATTGACGGCGGCCTGGCATTCTCTCCTATTACACGTATCCTCCGAGAGAAAAAAACCCAACTTTCTTCGATAATTCGTCTGGCAGAAATAACAACACGAAAATTGCCCATTCTGCACGTTCCTTTCTTATATCTTACTTCACGAGCGTCGGAGAGCTGCGCATTTCAAATCATTCGCATAACTCAGTAACTTGCCTCTACTCTAAAATTTGCATAAATTTCTGACCACTCCTTCTTGTTGTTGCATTTTCAATGTCGAGCAGTGTATTAGAAGGTAATGTTCAAAATGATTATATTATACTGCATTAATATCACAAATATACTATATATTAAGAGGTTACGATAGTAAAAGCTACTAACGCAAAGTCAAAAATGGTTTTATTATACTACATAATATCACAGATATACTATATATTAGAAGGTTGGGTTATAAGGTATTTCTGCCGCCTTCGTGGTGTAGTAGTTAGCACGCTCGACGCGTATTCGAGAGGTCCGTGGTTCGATCCCCGGTGAGGGCATTGCTTTCTCTTTAACATCTCCTGCTTTAAAAAAAATATCTAATGCCTCTAACGTGACGCCCGAACAAAAAGAAACGGTGGTGGATGATGATTTTCCACCACCGGGATTTGGCGATTGGGTCCCCTAAATCCTAGTCGCTCTTTAAAAGTGGAAGTATATAAGGTACTTCTCCTGCCTTCTTCGCATACCTTCATGGTGTAGTGGTCAACACGCTCAATGCGCATTCGAGAGGTCCGTGGTTCGAGTCATGGCGAGGGCTTTGCTCATTTTTCACATCTGCTTTAAAAAATACTTAATGCCTCTAAAAGGTTAGTAAAAATCACTGACACAAAATCAAAAATGGTCATATTATACTGTGTTTTAGAAAAAGCCACAAAACCTGATAATAAGAATTATAAAAATAGACCGAATCAGATTATCATAAATATTAATTAGATCACAGTGACTCATACTGACAGTTCATGAAGAACAACATTATTTAGTGTCGTTTAATGAAGTGACGGGAATGGCATATTTCTTAGGTGTAAATGTTAACTGTAGAGATACAATTTTATTCTTCAACTTAATAAAATAATTCGTAGATTATATATCTTTCAAATAAAATAATTCACTTATTTCACAAGAAATTATCATTCCCATCCTTCATATACACATGCATAATATAAATGTATAATATGGCTTTTAACGAAAATGCGAAATATTATTTACTTTTCTTCTTTACTGAACTGTTTAGTTACGTAAAATAGAAAAATGTTGCATTTTATTTGCAACTAAAGAAATACTATAAATCATCTATTTTCATCTCAGTGGAATGAATTGACACTGAGCTTATAGTAATATTCTTTATATCTGAACTCAGCATGATCAATAGTGTCACCAGAGAAAAACATTTATTCCAAAAAAATTGAATACTTTGGTATATATATATATATATATATATATATTTACATTTTATTTCGCATGATACTATTTTGTGCTAGAAATAAGAATACTTATTATATCTAAGGAAATACATCAAAACTTACAAAGATATATTATAAACCAACAGACATTTATTCATGTTTTTCGTCACAGAATACCACTAAATCTCATTTCGTAGTGACTATATTATATTCGTGTCATGTTGAATACATACACAACAAAATTATTTTTTATTTATCGCTAAATAACATAGAAATCACTTTATTCCAATATTTATTTATCCTCCTTAAAAATTATTTCGAAGTAATTTTATAACTTCTAAATTTCTAATATAAAAAGTGTGAAATTTCTGTTTTTAATTTCATAATTAGATGCAAATGTCATGATAGTTGGCGTATTTCCTTCGATAATTAAAATCAGTGTATCATTTCCAGCATTTATATTAATAACCGATATGATTTCGAAATATTGTGAATCAAACTTTCCATTATTATATAAATATTCAAAAGTATATTTTAAGATATTTAACTATATGGGAATTATGATTTATGCAGATTCATGCTGTTATAAAGTTCGAAATGATTTACATTTCAAAGTACTATATGTAATAATTAGGCAAAAACTAATATCACAATTTTAGTCTCCCAGTTTGCCATGCCACTTTTAATGTTTTATACAATAAATTCGGATTAGATATAATTATTATCAGTGTCTTATGTGTCGTACAAAGATGCATGTATGAAAATCTGAGGTTTAAAATTATTCCATCCATTTCTGATCAAAATTAATTCTTAAGCATCCATCTACTATAATTCAGGCTGTAGAGCTATAGAGTAATGCATCTTAATTTGTGGATTCATATTATCAAGAAATCTATTTCTTTTCGGTGTATCAGAATTTACCTTGTAGGAACCCAAAAGTGTTACATTTGTTTTATTTTTAAACAAAAGAGATATGTTTATCAATGTTAGTGAAACTTAATTCAGTAGAACTCAGAGTAGTCAATATCAGTTTCCCAAAAGAAATTTAGACATCTTCTTGAACAAGGGTCTCAAACTGGCGGCTCAGAATCCTTTTATGTGGGCCACGAATGCATTTACGTGCATCTGTTGTAAATACGGTGAGAAAAGTGTGCAGGCAAATGTGATTATTGAAATAATAACTAAAGCAGTAAACATTCTGAGTTTACTGCTTTTACATTACGATGTCTGAATTACTGAGTTTGCTGCAATGCTTTAAGAAACTGAAACTGAGTACAAAGAAACTTTTTAGTATAACGAGGTGAGGCATAGCTTACAAGCAGCTGCATTAAAATAGTTTTTTGGTTTAATAAATGGAATCAAAATTTTTATATCATAAAAACAAATACGTAAATAAAACCATCGAGAGATATATAATGATACAGGGATAACAGATTTAGCAGATCTTGCTAACTCTATCGGGCATTTAAATGTTCTCAATAAAGAGCTACAAGGGTTGAATAAATTTATCATTGATATGAACGCTTATATTAAAACTTTCAAAGTTAAACTGCAATTATGGGGACGACAACGTGAATCAAAATACTTTCTGCATTTTCTACAATTTAAATCCTACCCTATTATCTCCAAATAAAAATCTCAATACGTAAGAAAAATAGTATTATTACGACAAAAATTTGAAGAAAGATGTATTGATTTGTAATTAAATGTACATTTTTTAATTACTATTAACCTCAACATGAATGCATAGCTTGTCAATGAATGGACATGATTGCATAAACATGAACGCATAGCCAAAATTTCATATGCATAGCTTGCCAAAAAATAAACCTGTGGCCCATCAGCTGCTTTCAGATCGTTCATTCGGCCCAAATACAATTTGAGTTTCAGACCACAATGCTAGAGAATATATCATTAATATTCTAAATTAATCCTTTGTTAAGAAAAGAAAAATTAGACAAGTACTAAATACCCGAAAAGAATAAAGAATAAATAAGTAAGGTACTGAATAACTGTGAATCGATTTTGGAATCCCTGAATCCGGAAATAATAGATCTATGGAAATCAAAGATGAATGGGTCATAACTTCTGCATGAACTTCTCAAATCAGGTATCATTTCAGATCATAGGTATGACTACTCTGGAAATTTATTTCCAGTTTCAGAAGTTTAGATTTTACAGATAAAATGAAATTTGTATATTCTTTATGATAGGTATGTTCGAAATTTCATATGCGTAGCTTAACACTGCTCATTTCATTTAGGACCTCAAAATCCCAGACATATTTTAAAATTTTAATAATTTCTCTAAACTGAATTGGTAGAGGCATTGCAATGCAACGTCTGCACATGATGATATATATTTGTGCCGAATCAAGGTATGTGTTATACTTTGTCATTGCTCTTAGCTATCGATTTGATGAGAACAGTAATGCAAAATCCGTTTGAGATAACTTTTGACTGACTTGGAGATGTCTAAACGTTATCATATATACCAAATGATGCTCTTTGGGCTGAGTATTGACCATGAAAATAAACAAAAATTTCACGAAGGAAAATCGGAGCTCTGCAGGTAGATGTGAGAGCTTCATGGTGTTTTTGAAGGGAGCCACGAATTTTACTAATGTGAATAATGTTCGACTTGCGCATTGTCGTGGTAAAGGAGCCACGTGCGACTCCTTTACCACCTCGATGACGGCTACTCACAATTAAAAAGCCCGAGGACTTTTAGACTCCTGTAATTGTACCAATCAATTCGTTATGAACTCTCTACGTTAACACGTTCGCTGTCGAGTGGCATTTTTAAAAACAGTTCCAACAAGCCAACAAATTTTAATTAATTAATTGTAAAACAAACGTGGAAAATTGTAATTGAATTTAGATAATTTTTAATTGCTCTATTAATTATACGAGTTATATTGTATCGGTTTTTTGCGATCAAATGTTTTATGACAGCGTCAACTACGAGTATACCCGTAACTAGTATATTCGTAGTTGGCGGTTGCTTATAACAAAGATTGATTATTTTTACAACTATTATAGCACAGATTATTGTAAATTGCTTGATTATTTATGTTATGTACTTTATAATTACTTATTTCTACTTATATTAGTTATAATAAATCTCTTGAATTGCGCCAAATTGCTGTGTTTCTTTCTAATCCACAAAGCCAGATACCTTCAAAGAACATGAAAATACTACGAGTTTGATCGTACGTTATGTAGGTAAAACAAAAACGTTTTGCGAATTAAGTCGTAGCTGGCCACTAAGCACAAAATTCGAACTACGAGATAAATCGTAGTTTTCAGCGAACGTGTTAAAGAACCTCCCAATCGCAGTTCAACCTCAAGGATATCAAAAATTGGAAAATTTTAGAAGATTTTCAAAATTTCATGCAGTATATTTTAGCATGAATGTTGCTCGATGCTCTACAACGTTTTGGTTCCTGACAAAATAAAATAAATTATGTTATTACGTATTTGTTAACGTTCAGTCTGTGACCGAGTTGCCGAATATACTGAAATATATAGAAATCTACTTAAATGTCTGTGGTTCTTCTTCCACTTCCTTCTTCTACCGCTCTCCTATACTACGAGAAAATATCATTTTCATCACGATTGAGACATTCAGTATACGCACAAAAGGAGATTAAATAACTAAAAAAACATGATTTATTACTTATTTTTATTCTCGTATTATTTGATAGCTGTGCGTTTTACCTAAGTAAAATAAATGCGTTATTTACAGGGCTACTGTATTATCAGACCTTGATTTCCGACAGCTGCAAAAAGGAAAGTTGTTGTTTTTTAGAATAGCACGCACTTACATTTTTTCAGTATTGGATACTGCTAAGGCCAGAAGTGGTGGCTATTTTATTGTGGAGACACCTAATTGGCGATCACCGTTACCTCCTATGAGGGGACAGATAATTTATATCCATGTCTTCTCTGGGATTCGAACCCGGACCCTTCATTATCGAGGTCGGCTTCCCTAGGGAGTAGTAGTAGCCAAGTTTAACACTTCATTTGGTCATTCTACATATAAAGAATGCCAACTGGTAGCCTTCCGGCTACATTCATTACACGACGTAAATTCCTGTGGACTGTTACATAGTATGCTTTAGTGCTAAACCGCACCTGTCAACATTATAAGGTTAGGTTATTTTAGGTTATGTGAGTACGATAAAACACACGATGTTGATTATCGCTTTGATGTTTCTGGACTTATAAAATATATTCACTTACAATACCCAAAAAGCAAACTTCAGTCTTTTTCGTATTGGGTAATTTAAGACAGGTTTCGGTATGGTAAGAAATTAGAATTTTTCAAGCAAGTAAACCTGTTTTCTTTCCTGTATAAACACTTCATAATATGGCGCTTCATTTTTTTTATTTTCATACAAAGGCCAACTAGGAAACCAAATTAACCGCAGTACTGTTTCTTTGCTAGGTATCCAAAATTCAGCACCATGAGGAATAAAATATATCAAAGCGATATTTATTATAATGGTGAATTGATTAAAATTACAGTTCTTTTAGATTTGCGTATCACGAAGACATTAGTGTTTTGCATAACTGCCTTGGTTATTTTTAACTGGTGTGGTATGTAAGAGATAAGCTTGGTATGTATTAGGAATGAAAGAAAGAGGTTTGGGTTATCTACTGAGCGCGTATCAGTCCATGCTGCTTTTGCAAATTGCCAAAATTCTTCTGGCCTACCTATGGATAGTGTTTGCTGGACCACTCGTTTGCCAGCCGTCGACTAGATGTTTGATGGCAATATATCGGGAGAACGTTGTTCCAAGGCAGCATTACGACATGATGGGCATTGAAGAACATTTCGTGCTAAATGCTGTCATGCGTTATCCTGTAAAAACCTGGACATAAGCAAGCCTTAAATCTGGCCATAGACAGGCTTTAAAACACGACAATAGTCTCCTAAAACTTCAGAGATGTAGCGGTGTTTGAAAAGTGTGGCGGCAATACGTATTAGGCGTGTGAGTCAGTAAATTCCAAGCCAAGCAAGACTATTGTGCAAGAGAGCCTAAATCTTACTTGATGCTATTATACAATCCAATCAAGATCAAACGCTGTTGCCAGGCACACAATACCCCTTATTCTCATTTGGTGGTGTGAAGATTGTGTAGAAATAGTTTTGCTTAGTCCATCCATTTATCCTATATTCACATAATTTCACATTCCCGTCACTGTGGCGTGATTTCAATCAGTACGAGCTCCGATTTTTCACCAGCATAATCAGCAGTCTGTATGAGTCGCAATTCTATCAAACTCACAAACTTCCTCGAATGAAGACCAGTTTTTCTGAGGCCTACTGAAACTGTCCATGCAAAGAACAGTGGAAACGTATCCAATTCCTATACGTAATCTAGCCTATTTTTCTCCCTTTTTACAGCGCTTTTAGGTAGTGGTAATGGTGCAAATGATTTCTATATGTACTATAATGCCAATTGTATGTTTTTTAGGGGTCTAAGTGTGGTGCAAATTTGAAGCCCATAATATGTCTGCTTCATAGGCAACAATAAATTTATAAGTAACAATTAAAATCCCGTTTTTGAACGGCAGTAGTTTATTAATGAAGCTGTTACCATTAAAAACATCAGCACCTTTTGATGTCACAATTTTATGTTTCTTTTTTCTGTCGAAAAAAACTGTCTAAAAATAGTTCTAGAGATTTTTTAAACAAAACATATTATAAGCGCCTGAAACTAGTATACATCTTACATTCAGACCTTTTTATATGCGGAATTTAATCGACACTGCTTCACCTTATTGGCGATACAGTAATTTTATATCTTAAAAGTTAAACTTATCTTTAGGTGAAGGAATTGATCCAAAAAGCATATTAGGTGTAAAGTGCAAAATATGTTTTAAGACATTTTGGAGAATTTTACTAAATCACGAAAGCAATGATCACACCAATTTTAATATTGTCTTTAGTTACTTACCATAATGCTCAGTTTTAAGCAAACAAATATGGGGGTTTAAAATGAAACATTTTGCTAAAAAAAGGTTTCTTAGAAGCAGAGGTATAATGAAAATCAGAATAGTAAATCATTGTTCAGACTTTTGACTTAATGATTGGCAATGCCTACCCAGTTGATATTTTTTTGTGCGTCGCGTGCCAAAAGGATTAATGATGATGAGAAGCGGAAAGCAGTTTCTCAGTCAGTGAAGCAGGAGATAGTCATGGTCTCATGAACAATTTCCTTATTGCAGATCATTACTCACTTTTCCTTTCCTCTTTAGTGGATTATTCATTTTCTTAAACCGTAGATAGTATTATAATTAATGCATTATAAAATCATATAACAGCATTATGGTTTTATCCAAATTCGTGGAAACACCTAAAATAGGAAGAATTTTATAACTAATATAGTAAAGGAGCAACTTTGGCATCCAAAACTGCTTAAAATCTGTTTGGAATGGCGGCATACAAAATTGAAAGGATGGCATCAGGTATGTTATATGTTCTTCTATCAGAAACTTTCTAATTATTGTATAGATACGGGAAGAGAAAACTGTCTACTCTATTTTTAAGAAAAGACAGCCCTTATTCTTTAATATTTAAGTGTAATGATTATGCAACGTAGAGAAGGTGTCTAATTTTATTTTTTTGTTCTCGAAATTGTGATTAAACAGTATAATTTTGCCATATAATTATTATTTTGAAAGATGCAATTAGTTACCGAATAAAGTGTCTGTGTCATTTAAATGACGCGGTTGCTTAGAATGATTATCTAGTCAACGATATTTATTCTTTAACATCAGATAACAGTTGAAAGCCTTGCAATTGGGAAAAAATACTTGTTTTCATTAATCAACACATCACATCCTATTTCTTAGCACCACTATTTTCACTACTTGCATTTATTTTAGAAACACCAAGCTCTGAGATAGCAGCTTTGCCGTAGATAATCTGCTTACATGGCTACCTTTATTATGCGTATGTCAATATTGGGTTCAGTAGATAATACCTTTGTCGTCATGGATTTCCTTTTTGAAGTAACAACCTCTTTAAAGTCCTTAAGAGTCTTCTGAGTCTTTAACTGCCTTCTGAGCAAAGTTCATAACTTCAATAGTTGTCTCTGTCAGATAAAGCTTCGGCAAGAATAATGTATGCTTTTAGGAGTTTAGGCGATATCCTCAATAAATATGCAATTGAGATAACAGATGCACCAATGAGCCGGTCACCAATTATCCAACCTCTGTGGAACTTAATCAAGAATCTCATTTCCCTTCAATGCGAAATATGTTTTGTAAACTGAAGTCTGTAATTTTACACATCTTAAAGTTTCTTTGTAGAATATTCACCACACAACAAAAAACTGTGTTACTGCAGAATCGGTGAAAAATATATTACTATTTTTAACGTAGTATTTCCGTTATTTTGGACAAACATATAAGTATTCATGTGTAACAGTTTCGCTCTTCTGAATGTAACGCTTTAGTAAGTTTTAATTGCTCCTTCTATTTATCAAAATTATATCGCTGTAAAAAGAGTAAATATATAATTTGCGATATTGTTTGTAGTCTTAAAAGTTTCTTTGTTAAAAATAATAAATAAATATAATGTTAACCTTTATCTTCATTCAGTCATATGAATTTTATTTTAAACTAGTAAGCCTCCGATTTTCTAATAAAAAAGCGAAAATGTGAAAGCGGAAACGCCATACGATATGAATTTCATGGGAATGAGAAAGACAAAACAGAAAATAAATCCAAATTTAAAATTCTGTATATAAACTGCTGGCCATCCAAAATGAAACGCGAAAAAGGAAAAGGGATATCAAACCAAATTTATTTTGGAAATTACACATAATATCAACGTTATATGATTCGAAATACAGCCTTCTGTGAGGTGAGAAAGACGAGAAAATCAGTGATGAGTATTGCCTCCACGTTAGTCAATAATCGCTGCTCCATGCCACAGCATCGAGGGAGAGGCATCTTTGGATGTGTTATTGGAGAATGTCCCTTGCTGTCCCACACGTAGCCAAAGTTCATCTGGTGTATCATCAGATGACTTATGCCTGGCTAAGCCTTCTCCAGTCATTGACCAGACATGTTAAATAGGCGATAACTCTTGAGAACGGACAGGTCAGAATAGCATTGCAATATGGTGATCAAAGAAGAAATCCTGAAGTAGTGCGTGATCGCGCATTGTCTTTTTGAAATGTGGCAGGTCCTGAATTAAGGAAGAACAGACGGAAAAACCTCAGAGATATAGGGTTGGCCGGCAAGTGTTGGATAATGCGTACTAGGGAGTGTAGGAGTGAACCCAATACTATCCCAACCATAACACCGGGTGTAGCACCAGTATGACAATTCTTAACACAACAGTCAAGCAGCCTCTCTCCACGGTGTCTCCAAACTCTAATCCGATGAACGTTGTACTGCAGTCAGAAGCGTGATTCGTGCGAGAACGCAGTGTCCTGCTATTCAGATATCCATATTTGCCGTTCAGTGTGCCATTAGAAATAGAAACGCCTGTCGTTTAACGTTAATGGTCAGAGAAGCAAAGTGTGGACGCCTGTGAGCAATGGACAATTTGTGTTACAGGCTGTATTCGTTGTGATATGGTTGCGGATGTGACAGTGCGTTCCATCATTGCTATGCTCGCAATATACCTGTCTTCTTGTGGAGTGCTACAAGGAGGAGGTAGCAATTGCTTCTTTCCTTCAGTCGTTCTCTCCTGTATCCACCAGATCCATATTCGCATGACTGTTTTTGACTACATCAGACATGATGACCGAATTCTCGGCAGGCTAATCCGCCATCTCTGCATGGAGATATTGTCGAACCCAGAAACGTGCTCGAATGATACTCGTGGTTTTGTATGAGGCATATTGAAGCTTCACACATAACAAACTCACGAGAGAACAATTCACGTTATTCAAAACGGCAAGCTTCCTTCATTATATATACGAATTGTAACAACAGATGCAATCGCTCATGATGTGTGCGTGTGCTGAAGTCATAATCATTTGCATATTCCATCACGGTACATGCATGACTGAAGTTTAATGCTGTTTGGACGCTTCCTTCATGGTGCTGCATCTTGGATGACCAACAGTTGACATTTGACATTTGATGATTAGATTAAACGAAATCAAATATTAAATAAAGATATAATGAACGTGAATCAATTATTTTATCGTTTTATTTTACAACACAACTAAAAGTTTGCTCTACAGTGAGAAGTAAATTTAACAAAATAAATCAACTCGTGAAAGTAATCAAAAACTCCGCTTTATACAGTTTCCGGTAAAAACATGGTTAAACGTTAATAAACATTGATCAGCTGAGTGTGCCCAAGCCACGCAATTTTTTTCTCTTTGCCTTTCCTTGTATATGACTGGAATATGGAGTAGAATGTTAAACGATTATTTTTCAGCGATATTTATAGTATCTGTGATCTGATGAATAAGTTATTTTTACCTTTGCTAGCAAATTCATGTTCTTTTTATCTTTCTGTTCTGTCACGCCTCCGTTTTATTTATGTTTACTCCACACACACACATACACAGAAACATTTGATGTGAACACCGCATGATTTTTTTGTACGGCCTATCAAATTATACACGTTTTTGCTGCACCTCATTTAAGCTTGTTAATTCGAATTTCATTAGATATATTTCTCATTCAATCGAGTTTTCACTTCGCAATAATATATTAAAGCTCAAAATAAGTTCATGAATGTTAAAAAAAGTTTAAAAAATTACAATTAAAAATAGAGTTCTTACTCAAAAACAAGCAATTCGGCCAGTGGGCAAAAAGGCAGATTTTTCGGTGCACGAAATTGAAAGTTTAATTTTGGACCCTCTCGGCATAAAGACACTGAAGTTGGTGCACTGGCTTAATTCACTATTCTACTAAGATTTTGATATGCAAACAAATCGCGGCTTCCTTACATTTAGGAGCACTTAAACAACTTTTAAACTGCTGATAATTCTACAACTATTGCATAATTCTGCAACTACTGCAACATAAATTCAACTTTAAATCATTTTTGAGCTAGATTTACCATCAATGCTTTTGGCAGTTCAGATAATGAATTATTGTTAGAAATTATTTTGTCATGATATTCTCATAACGTGCTAAGAAGAAACCAGACGTATATCTATGGTAAGTAATTACACAATATTTGGACAACTGAATCGAATCATGTATCGTACCATTTATCATCGTTTGCTTTGACATGATACAGTCGCAAAAATGTTTACAATTTATTAAACATGAATTAATTGATTTCAGTGCAAGAAAATAATAATGAAACACATCAAAAGTTGTATGATTAATTGTACAGTTAATGCAAATCCGAGTTATCTTTATTAATATTTCATTTAACATGATTTAATTTGCCGTTCTTTGTATAATCCATTAATCTTCTCGCAGATATAAGTTCATGACTGAAGTAGTTTTGATGTTAAAAAATAAAAAGCATCCTTTCCTTAAAATTTGACATTTTTCAGGCAGAAACAAGATTCCAGACAATTAAATATAGTGTTTGATTAAACACACTTAAATTCATTTCGATCTCAAATTTATTTCATTCTTTGATTGGATGATTTTGGTCGAAAAGAGAAAGGAAACTTATTTAAAAAATGTCTAAAATACGAATTGTCAAAAAATATACAACTATCTTTTATTTGGGGTGGCTTTTACATAATTCTGTAATTTTTGTGATTTTTATGATCTGACAGATAGGAATACATGTTTCTAATATTTGTTTTAAATTTAAATTTAAACTTATTCTTGAAAATAAATAACTTACTTTCTTGAATTTTTATTACCAACCCGAAAAACAAATGTTATTATTCAGTGTTAGAGAACAAATAGTTCGATGCAAGTGCTGGAAACTGGGCGTTCTGCACAAATTATGACTACGTTTAATCTAATTTGTTTCTTTTATAGCACATAAATTACTAAATTAGCAATATTTTAATAGAGACTTATGACAGCATAAACTGTATACTAAAAAAGAAAAGAGAGGTATCCCTGTTGTTTAAAAAATTACTGATTATGTTTTAAAATAGCATTTTTTGGAGGTTGACATAATTCTAGAAGTTTTATGCTTGGAATATTTACTATATTTTTGTTATCAGTTTAAAATTAATCGAAATTCAGCTAATTTTAGATTTTAATTTAATCAATTTATGGTTTTCTTACATTAAACTTTAAATTAGAGTCCTATGTTATGCTGGTTTTTTATTTTCGTACTCTTTAGTGGTAGATAAGACCAACATAAGTTAAAATTGGGCCTATTTGCATTCTTGTATACCTCTTTTGATGCTATAAGTCTCAAGTTGTAAGACGCTCAGTAGCTTTCAAAAGCTTAAAATCCTTAAGAAGCCATGCTTCTGGAATCGCTTTAACTCAGAGTGTTTTTTTGGAGCTATATAAAATACATCTCCTTGTATACTATTTCCCAAATACAAGATCTTAAATTTTCCGACATAACATTCATTAAGTATTTATTTGGAAGAGTTAGAACTCGCTGACTTCTGGATCAGAACCTCGGTCCTGCTTTTATCTTCATATTTATTTCTTACAGTTCCAACTAAATCACATTTTTGAATTTAGAAACTTTTTGATTTTGTTTAACTTCAAATGTTTTTAATTTACCTGCCATAAAAGTAGCAATGTATTAAGCTCGAAAGGCGATTACAATTTTATATTGACATTTAAATAATTAATAAACGTTTAAGTTTTAAAGCTGGATAAACTGCTTAAATCATCTGTTGTTCGGTGCTTGTTCTACTAAACTTTTTTCAAGAAATTACCAAAAGACAAACAAAGAATCATCACGTAGGCATTAATATTTATTTACAGTTATTTGGCAATAACATCATATCAAGTCCACGAATTTTACTGTGGCCAAGAGGCAAGAGGTGGGTCTGTCGTTGGCTTAAACATTAATATTTGCAGGTGACAGGATGAGTTTGTCCAATTTCATCTCACTTCTGAAAGTAGAATCCGCCATTGTCTCACTCATCTTTCCTTCATTACAAACTTCGAAACCACTTTCCGTTTAACGGAACTTAAGTACCACCACACGGAGAAACGCTATACATTTGCAAACGCTCATTCCTTCTCTAGTATTCGAACCCGTTCCCTATACTATGTAACCACTTTTCTCATCAACCATGCCAACAAACATCCTTAAATATAATTGCAAATTTCAGTTTATCTGTAGCAATTTCAATGCCCATATCTACGTTACTTACTAACATCAGAAAGGTTCAACACGTAACTGAAAATTCACTTTTGATCCTTCCTTTCCTTGCAGTTACATGCAGTTTTTTTCTTCTTTTCTATTCTCATTAGGTGAAAGATTTCTCTGGTGACTGATTACCCACAAAGAGAGTACCTCCGGTAAAGTGTGACCCTTCATCCGACGGGGTGTTAAGCGGTACTTTAGGTCTGAGATTAGATAAGAATCTTCCTACCTTCCCTCCGCCATCGGTCGCTCTCCATTCATTTTCTTTTTTTTTAACCCCAACATTAATTTTTCTAGCGCTCCGCATAATCGCTTTAACTGGAGATAATTCCAGCAACTCTTGTTTCTTTGTTCTTTCATAGCCACCCATAATTTTATCAGGAAACTCTGTTTTGAAGGTAAAACAGAGCTTTGGTTAAAATTAGACTTAGGTTGGTATATATGACACTAGCATGGAATGAAGTGGGAGGCTGACAGAAGTTGGTACAGTGGAAGAGTAATTTATTCTTGGAGAAAAGGATTTCAGAGATGATTTTGTAATTATTTAAATATCCTCTGCTCTCCATAAGGAAATTTGTATTTCTTTAAATGTATTCTGAGGGTGGAAATGAATCTCCTTTGAACGCCTCTTACACCATTAAATAAATGACGCAAGTGCTAAGAATACTAAGTTGAGATGAGCATTGTTCCGGTTTAATCTCTCAAAGGGTTTACGGAAGTTCTTAGGAATCTCATTGTGTAAGCTGAAACGCAAATATTTATCCTCATGCGAAACAGATTAATCAACTTGAGCATTGTATTCGTAGCGTATTTCTACTTTTAAGGAAAGCCAAGCTCGTACAAACGTTTTTAACATTAGGAAGATTATCCTTTCATTTGAGGTATGAATTATTTTGACAGCTAATACAGGCACATTCAAGTCGTGAAATCATAATTCCTTTACTGTAACCACATTATATGGACTGTAAAGTGTACGCAAGACTTGTATTATGACAAATCATTAAGGGATTATTTTGAACAGGAAAAAATGCTTGAAATGTTGCGAGAAAAGAATAATTAACGGTAGCTTTTGTTGAAATAAATTGCCTATTTACACAGGTATTACGGTATCGAATGTTTTTCCATTTATCGAATGTAACCACACATAATGTTCTTGAAGACGTGTACGTCACTAAACATCTTAATGCAAATTTAAAATGGCATTTGAAGCTTTACTGTAGAAAAAACATGTACGCTATTTTACCTTCTAACAATTCTATTGTAGGACATTATTGACCGCTTTTACAACTCACAGAAAACTACACACGCATGATAAAACTAACAAGATATATTGATACAGGAACTGGTGTATTATTAATAAATGCATTAAAAGAATAACATCATTTTAATTAACAGAGAATGGCTTTTAATACTTTACCTGTATTTGCAAGCAGTTTATAGTGTGGCTAGTAAGTTTATTTGGTTAAGTAATGAACACTCTGGAAATAATGGAGAAAAACACCATCTGAAAGGAAGAAACTAAGTTAAATACCATTATAGAGCAGTATCTGCAGGACAACTGCATCACTGACTTAAAATTGCACGAAAAATTCGGTTTCAACATTTTGTTTTTCGTAAAAATTCACCTATCAGACGTTACCTATTGTCACTGCTGTTACCCCACAGATATTTCATCTCGTTCTGCCTTTTCTATAGACAGTTTAGTTTTCTGCTGATGGTTTGCGATTGTAATTATTGCTCTTTTTGCATAACCAAAGTTAGCTTTTCTTTCAGACAGGGTCCAATTAATCCGCAACTAGGTTAATTTACACACGGTTAATTAAAATTAACTGCATTTTTATTTGAACTAGAATGTTGTATATATTTAGACCCAAATGATTTTAGACACAAAATATACATTTTCTGCTCTTCTGTTTAGTATGGAGGTTACCTGAGCCATTTTCCATATCGTCATATTCGAGTTGGAATTCAGGAGAAAGCACGGATGCGCGTATTTATCTATCCATCTTGTGGATGCCGCATTGGTTACCTACTATGATGCCATTGTCTACCGACCGTGTACGATTGTACCATGCACAACTGAAAAGTGACATTATTAGATTAATTTACAAAACAGTTATTAATCCCATTGTATTATATGAAGGCTTGGGTTTTCAGGGTTGCGATCAGCAGCGAATCAGAAATAACGATCGTGGCTGCTGCTTGTGAACAGATGCTTTAAAACAGTCTCGACGGAATTCGTTTGCATATTGGCAGGTATGCCGTCCTTCTTGATGTTTTATTTTTTTATTATAATAAATTTAAATTACGTTCACAAAATGGTGATTTTATTACTTACGGATGTTTCGCTGCATATAATATACCAATTCATTAGTATGATTATGTGTCATGTGTTATGAATAAGTATCAGTAATCGTATGTACTGCACAGAGCAATTCAGTTGTATGATTATGTATCATGTATATTTATCTACTATAAATCAGTATGTGTATCTAATATGTGTGTCAATTATCCTTCGTCTCATGTTTGTAAGCAAGTTCAACAAAAGTTTTTATATACGATGCAACCAGCCCTTGTATGGCAATATTCAACCTTTCTGTTTTAGGGCATTGTTCTTTACAGTTGCGGGATTCGGTCAGTGCTCAACTAGTCTGTGTAAGCTGCCCGGGTGTCCGGATCTTGCTCTCAATTGTCAATTGCGTATAATATATGTTTTTCTGTTTTTAAAATTAACAGTATACATCCTGCGTTAACAAAGGCAGTGGAATATCGGAGAACAAATGTTTGCGTAGGAGAACTCGACATATTTACTGACGGTTCGAGTTATGACAATGGAATTGGTGCAGCATATGTGGTTTACGTCTTTGGTACGGAAATAGATTATTGGAAAATTAGACATGAACCTTATAATTCAGTTTCTTAAGCCGAATCGGCAGCTATCATATTTGCTCTTAAATAGATTGATGAAAACATGACTGCAAAAACGTATATTAATATATATACAGACTAATTATCTGGTTTGTTAACACTAGCAGATGCTGATAAAACTAATATCTCAAATAGAAAGAATCTTCTTGTAAATGCTGAGAAAATACATGTCGTGGAAATGAACTGGGTGAAAGTCCATATTGGTGTTATAGGCAATGAGAGGGCCGACATGCTGTCCAAAGAGGCTACCATGGGTAATGCCGGGGAAGCATTTGATATTCAAAAATAGAAAAGAATTGTTATTGGTAAAATCAAAAGATTATTTGTTGAAGTTTCTAGAGATATTAGAATCATATGTGATCTGGATTACAATCAAATAATTACTGGACACGAAAGCTTCCTGGCGTATCTGAAAATATTTAATTTGCAAAATAATAGTCTTTGTAGTGCTGAAGGTAATGCACGACATTTCATTGAACACTACCTATTATTGCGACATGTTAGGGAAAAACATGGTAACATAAAAGAATTCCATTGCCGCAATAAAGAGTTTAGATTTACAGAGGATTTGATAACTTTATAAATGGCAATAGAACAATACTGGGAATTTTGGTTTGATGTTTTTAACTGCGTTTTTGTTTTAATCTGTGTTGGGTGTGCTTCGTTAACCATTAGGCCGATTATTGTCGGCCAGGAGGGTTGCAGCACACTCGTATATTAAATTATATTTCATTACCCACTGTGGTACACACTGAACGAATTTATCATCGAAGAAATTGCTAAACGACAGATGGATTTGGTTATTTGTGTATTCCAAATGAAAGTTGAGCGAGCAAGTATCAAGCTATTAGATAAAATACTCTACACTTTTTCTAATGCATCTTGGAATTCCAAAATCTCTTCAGATGCAGAAACAATTCTTATCAAGTTTATAAGGCATTATAAAATGTAATCGTTCCATTTTCAACTCGGTATTTTATTTTAACCTCTATTTTTATTTTTAGATTTTTTGCCTTGTTTTCTCTTTTACTAAAGAAATTCAGGAATAAGTATTAAGATGCTCTAAATTTAATGATTCACTGTAGCATGCTTAATAAATCTTATGAAAACAACGTTTAATAATTTAACACCATCTATTCCTTAGGGTATCATTCTCAACAAAACCATCGCATAAATCCGTAGATTCAAAATCCATTGCCATTGCTGTCCCTTAGGATCAATAACACTTATTGATCGGCAAGGAAATTAATTTGTCAAATCCTCCTTTACAATACCAGTGAAAGATAGATTTAGCGACCGAACCATACATCACTGGAAATGCGGTACTTCAGATTTTCAATCCCCTCCATGCTATATATCTTTGTGCTCTCCCCCATTCTTCCTTTTTGCCCATTTCCCCATTTTTTTAATTTTATTTTTCATTCCTTTCTTTCTTGTAAAAGAAGGCATTAGGCATGACGTGTGTCTTTGTACATTCCTCTAATGCATCGGGAATTTTTTAAACTAAATTTTTGCAGTGATTTTTTTAGGAAAAATATGTGAATGGGAAGAATGAAAAAGAATGTTACAGTTTTACGGTTTTTGCGGCAACAATATTTTAATAAAAATATTTCCGACATATGCGAATTTGAAGTAACCACACTCATTTTTAAACTGGCTTTTTCGGACAAGTAACTTATAAAAAAATAAAGCTTTTATTTGTTTTCCTAATCAAACATTTTGCTTACATTTGTTATATTAAATCTATATATACCAATATATCTATATATAATCAAGAGATAAAAATTAAATCAAAAATTAAATCAAGAAAGGTGTTGGCAGTCTAACGAGAATTACAGACATTAAAATTAAAATAATATAATAACATAAAAAATTCATATAAATTTGCTGAAAACTCTTTGTTTTTTTTTTTTCAAAGAGCATCCGAAGAATTTTCAACATAGCCACGTTTCTGAATTATATCCTGGATGAATGTGAATTTTGAAAGCATTTAAAATAAGTAATTAAAAGAAAGTGCCACATAAAAGTTAATTTAATTAAAGCCTTTAAAATGTAATAAAGTAAAAATTTAAAGCATTTTTTAATTTTAATTTATCATCAAGATATAATTTGATCCGACGTGACCATAAGACAAGAATTACTGTAAAAATAATTTTGTAAAACGTATATGTAAATATATAAATAATTAATTTAATTAGGAGAATTAATTACACTTATATTAATAAATAAATTACTTAATTTCTAAGGCAATTAAATATAAATGCTTAATCTTACTGTGATGATGAGAATATTAATGTTTTTCACTAAAGTTATTAAATTTCTTTAAAAAAAAAGGTGTGTGATTTCTTTCAATACGCATAGTAATAAATCATTTAAAAAATGGAATAAAATGCTAAAAACATAAACAAATGAACTTACGACCTCGTTTCTTTTTTTGAAGTAATCTCATTCCAGAGAGTGCAATATCAAAGAATAAGGATCATCCTTAGCACCGTAATAAATGGATAATCTATCTAATGCACGCTTTTACGTCTAGAACGAGTTCTTTGTTTGCGCATGACAGCGTCTTTGAGCCCCTTGATCACGTAGGAGGGCTTTTTCATGATGGGAAACCTGAGGATCTCTCCTTAAATTCTCATTCCTTGAGCTGATTCCTGATGAATGTTCTTTCAATTCTATATCTGTCATTTTGACCTCAAATCGAGTTTTTATGCCTTCAGTCTTTGCTTAGATCTTCTCTCTCATGAGCCGAATAATGCAACCTACATGCCTTAAAATTACTACTCGTTTTATTTACACCATTCATAATGCAAAATTCGAAAAATAATGAAATAATAAGTTATTCAAACTGAAAGTCTTTATCATCAAATAAAAAACTATACGAAACACACAATTTATGCACACAAAACTAAAATTTAAAACATAATAATAAATAAATAAAAATAAAAAATAGAAAGGAATATTTTTAAAGTAAAATCCCTCTTTCCTTGCACAACGAAATCTATTACTAGTAATACAAGAAAGATAATACTATCATTGACTGCTAGGGGATTTTAATTATGCTACCTAAAACATCTTATTATTTAAAAAATAAACATTAAAGGCTTAATATGAGAATAAATAAGATGCAGCGTTTATGGGTATCTAATTAAGCTATTATGCGGCCTTCGGTCTAGAAACGTTGCTTTTTGAAGGTATCTAGCGCATCGTTCAAATGCAAATTAAATTGCTTAATAAACTTAACGAATTAAACAGTATCTGCATTTTATTTTGGTGTAATTCCCAATTGATGTAATTTGCGACACACTTTATCACTGATTTTGTATTAGCATTTATTTTTATATATTAGGTACCTCGACAATCTTTTACTCGCCATCTAACAAATTTTAATTTCACTGAACTCGACCGTTAACTCAGTAGTTATAATATGCATTGTGGCAAACCGAATGGCGAGATTGAGAATCACTTGAAATGTTCATAATTTAAATGCCTTTGAGTCCGCTTATTTAAAACTCTTTTCACTGGGATTTTTAACACCAACGACCAGCTGAATGCTGCTTTTTCTAAAAATGAAAAAAACTGATTTTTTTTTCCAATCTGGTATTGAACTGGAGTTACATAAAATGTCAAATTTTAGAAAGCCAAAATTATAATATTTTCACTTGAAGGAAACTCAGTAAATTGTTAAACCTTCTTCAAATATTAATATTGAAAAAGCTATAAATTTAAGTGATTTATTGAAAAGTTATACAAAATATTTCAACACAACTTATAGTTTTATGGTTTATTTGATTGCGAAAAAGTACTCGAGCGTTATCTGCTATCTGGAGGGATGCCTTCGTGAGAATTTTCTAAGGGAAACTCTCTCGTATATACGTTGCACATCAGCACAACTTATAACTTTTATCATTTGCATTGAACGTTATCAAAAGCTTACATATATCGTTAGACGGACTAATACAGGGATTGAAAGCATTTTATAATAAATATTTACACAGGTTTAGTTAGTAAATTCTAATAATGTAAGTACATATTCAGTTACCATGCGGTATTTCATAATAAAATACGAAACATAAATATTCACATGGATTTCTTAAATCATACTTATTTCATAAATCATGATAATATTTCACTATTCTTTTAAAGCTATATATGGCAATTAATACTTTTTTTGCCGTTTTTCGTTTCATGATTGTCTAAAATTTTTAGAATGCCGTTTCATTTCGGAAACATTGCTTAGTTTATTCTATCACATTCTACATTAAGTTATTCGATTTGGTAATTACAAAGTTTTAAGTATTTCTGTATCTGTAAATTCAGCTAAAACATGTTAAATAATAATTTTTGTCAATACATCAAATACTTAGTATTTTATACAAATAAAAAATTTAAACGCTTTTAAGGATCTAAACATTTAATGTATCTTTAGGTCTGACAGTTACTAAAACATTTTAATAGATCTCTACTATAGAAATAAAAGTAAACAAAAAAATATGGTAACAGGTTTGAGATGTAATTACACTTTGTATATTTTAATTTTTGCTTAATTAGTCAGTTTTTAAACTATCCTGGAAGAAAGGAATTGAAATAATTGAAGCAAATTCTTTTAAATTTTAATAATAAACTTTGAAATTTTAATAAAAAAGCAGCAAAACACATTTACGATAACATTGTTTGATTTAGGACTGCAAACTGGATTTTAAAATAAGGAAAGGTTTTTGCGGAAATAAACTAAAAAATAAATAAATAAATAAATAAAAAATCTGAAAGGTTACAGATTTTAAATTACGTCCAAAGGAGCGTTTTTTAAACACTTTGTATGTTACTTTTATTTATTGAATATCATGTTCTTCGCATTTAAATCATAAAATTCGGTTAAAGAACAATATCGAAAAATAATTTTAAACTGAGCATATCTTTAGAATTTCTTACACACAGTCTCACGCGCATCAGATAAAAATGTTTTTGTCTGTACAACGTTGCCATTGCCCGCTTTGAAATCCTTGAGTTTGTTAATCAAAAATTCGTTAATGTTTTACAAAATTTGAAATCGTTAATAAAACAAATTCAAATTTCGGCTTCCAGATGCCTATATTCGCAGCAGGATTGCAGCGTTAAAAATTCGATGGCTTTAGGTACCGTCGTTTTATCACAATGCGAAAAATATACATACATTTATACACATTCTTCATTATTTAATTTCTTTAAATATAATACAGGGCTGCAATATTTTGTGGCAACAGTTTGAAAAGTGATACAGACTTTTAATGTTTCCGACGCAAAATCGCAAAACGAAAGCAATAGTGCTTCAGGGACAAAACCCCTTTGGACTAATAATAATATAAAAACCGAAAAAATAAATACTAAAGCTCACTATACAAGTTTTTCGTAAAAATATGAAAAAAAAAAGTTATCATGCATTTCCATGCCTATACTGTCAAATAACTTTGGAATAGATAAAAATAAACTTTGAAATCTGAAATTCGGTCTAAACATAAATCTTGAAGTAAATAGTTTTAAAATATTTCATGCAAGACTAACTCAGTCGAATCCTCTAAGCCTAATATTAGAGCTTCTACCCTCATTGCTGCGAAGACGCATATTAAGCCTTAGAGCTTACAAGAGCCAAACGCAATGAAAAGGATTGGGTTCCCAAGTGAGGAAGAGAAACTAATAACATTTTTCTATGGACCCTGTCCCTAACAGCTGTTGCAGACTCAACGATTATAAAAGCCAAGAGAAACCAGAAATCCTACGCTTTCAAATTCGAAAGCGTTGGGAAAAAGTAAAAAGCACCCTCAATTACGTTTAATAGTTTCCGGGATTTTTGATATTTTTTTAAAGAGGGATATATTTATAAAGCGGCTTTGAGTGTTTTTGCGCAATAAACTGTTTTAAATCCCCCATCTGGTATTGCCGAGGAATGGAATGGCTTAGGAAAAAACTACTAGCTATGAAATAGAACGACGTGAAAATATCTACTTGTTTCTATACACTACACACCTATGGTCAAACGTATATAAAATTATTGTCTTTTTTTATTTTTATGTGTATTATTCAAGAAAGGATATAAAATACTGGATGTATATGAATAAATAAGCGAAATGGAAATTAGGAATGCTATACTGTTTTAACGCTGAAAATGTGAAGTCTAGATAATTAGACAAAATATTTTAAGAAAATGCTGAGAGTGTTCTTATAGCCCTTAAAACGACTCTTAAACCGAATTAACGGAAGCCTGAATTGTGTATGATAACTAAAGTGAATGACCAAATAAATAATAATAACTGAATAAAGAAATTCATTACAAATTCGGGAAATGGATAAGCATCTAAATTAAAGAAATTATTTAAAATTAGGTGGAAATAATCTAGCTGCCTAATTTTAAAATTTAAACAACGTGTTCCTTTTCCATTTTAATCAAAGAAAAGTTGGATGTTTAATTAAAGAAATGTACCAAACCCAGTGTCATAAAATGGGTATATGTTTTACTTTGATAAAAGAATTCATTCTCAGTAAAAATATATACTAGTTTTCATTCATTCACCACAATTTGAACAAGACATGCAGTTTTACAGCTATCATCGTTTCTGTTTCTACGACAGCGTTGAAAAAATAAGCAAACCGATCTAGCTTAACGCCACTAAGATCCAAACTGCAAATTTGATTCGAATGGCGAAACAGCTCTTCGCTGAGAAAGATATTATACAACTAAGGTCAAGTTTTGTAAAGACATCAGTCAACAATGTTTGTTATTCAAAGTCAGTAAGTAACTGGTTATTGTGTCACAATAAACACACACTCTAAATGTTTTTGGCGAACTGTGTAAGCTAACTAAAATTTGCGAAATTGTTTCTTTCATTAATTATATATTATCATATAAGAAAAATCATTTTTATCAACGCAATATATATGATAATATATTCATTAATTATATATATAATTCAGTATAAATAATCAGTATTTTTATGTCATTTCAAAGTAAGAAAATAACAAGTTTAACCGAGAGGCTCTCATAATTAACATATTTTGTATTTAGATTTTTGAGTTTTTTGCATTCTTGTACATCTTGCAGTGTTGCATATTGACATTAACACTGTCATCCTATCTTATATCGTTATATTTTCCCCAAAATATACAGTCTAAAATAAAAATTTCTTCGATTTTATGTTATTCATTTTGTGAAGTCTGTAAATTTTATAACTCTGTCCCATGAAATCATTTTTCATAACCAGAAAAAACCTTCCATTCAAAATCCGTACGTAACAAATGGCTCTATAAAATATTTTATGAACTGCTATAATGTTGCAAATGTTCATGAAAATTATCATTTGTGTATACTATAATGTAGATAAGTTTTATGTTATGTCAATTAGATATGTTACAGAAAATAAAGTGAAGATTATATGATTAAGAAATGTGCTTATACATTTTAAATCGCTTATTTTGTTTAGAAATTACACACCGACTAAATAGTATGAAAGACAAATCAGCGACCTTGTGTTTTACTTAATGGTAACACATTGACAAATGACTAACAGCGAAGTCGCAATGAATTTAAATTAAATTCGCTGTGGGGAGACTTTCCAAAGTGAATGTTTATTAAATACAATTTAAAAGAGATGGCGTATACATTTTTCAATGCAATTAAATTAACAGATTTCGTTATATATTCGTTATAATAGACTTCGTGATATAGACATTAGAAAGTAGTAGATGAATTCTGTAAGTAAATTTACTTAATTCTTTCTCCTTTTAACTACGTGATAAATTATTTTTCCCAATTTTAATGCATTATAAGGTATATCTCCCACATTCTTAGCGTGCCTTCGTGGTGTAATGGTCAGCACACTGAGCCGGTATTTCAGAGGTCCGTGGTTCGATCCCCGGCGAAGGCAATGCCTTTTTTTCATCTCTCCTGCTTGTAATTAAGTCTCTACAGCATAAATAACCGTATCCATTTTATGCAAAAGCTTATTCTATGAAAATGTTTCTTATTATTGTCTTTTATTTTCAGTTTCTTTTGTTGTTGTTGTTTCAATGTTTCAATTACATGCTATCAGTGATGCAATCTTTAGTTATTACTAACACACGAGCAATAAATTGTAAGAAAATTATGAAATAAAGGAAACTCACTGAACGTCATTCACAGAATGAAGAAATCTCTTTGAAAATTCTGTTTCGAAAATTCGACGTAATAACAGTGTTGCAACCAGCTTACCAACCTGTTTTACTTGAAACTTAACCGATACAACAAATATCGTCATTTCATCATTAAAAGTATGCCAAGATGAGAAACTCAAAACGCTTTTATTCTCGTTTGCTTCAAACCACAAATACAGAAAACGTTTGAACATTAAATAAAAAAAAATTACATGAATTTTGAAAAAACACTTTACCACTTTGCACTCTCTTCGACAAATAATGTGCGTAAAAAATTTGAACTCGATAGATTGTCAAGAAGTAGGTTAAAAATTGATGATAAACGTATACCCACAGTGAAACACTATAAGTGAACTAAATAAAAACTTACAATAATTGTTATTGTAAACGTAATATAACTCATAATAATTCGAAAATTCTGCAAACACTGACTGTGAAATATGGATGGTTCCAACATTGATAAAATGCATTTTTTATTTATCAATTAGTTCTTTTTGCAATTTGTTAAATGATCTGCTGAATAGTTTTTTTGAAGTTCTAATTTAATCACTATTTTTCCATACTTCTGATTTCAGATCGAGAGTGACTGGCAGTTTGTTGCCATGGTCTTAGACAGGTTGTTCTTGTACATTTTCTCCTTGGCTTGCATAATTGGCACAGCCTGCATCATCCTGAGAGCACCAGCACTATACGATGACAAGCAGCCAATCGATGTGCTGTTTTCAAGAGTGACACCAAGACTGAGGCATCAGGATTGAAAGAAAGAACAATAATTGCCCTTACAGATTAATCATTCTTCCAGCAAAATATCATTTTGAAATTTATAGGGTGTCCAGAAATGAAAATGCAATGCATAAATTTATCAACTATGCGTATATTAATACCATGCTGACACGTAAATTAATTTGGTGCATAAATTTTACTCTATTGTATATTTCCGAACAGAGAATTTCAGTATTGGCAAAAAGTAACAAAGGTGACTAAATGAGGAAAATAGTACACCTTTATAAGCAAACCGTTAAGCAAAACGTTGTAAATAATGGGAAGAGTAACTTCGGTTTTTCCATTTCCGTCGTAAAGTAGACAAATCATTTGCGTCTTTGAAAAGCATTCGCGAACTCGTTGGTTATTTTCCAGAAAAAAGAAGTTCCTTCTACAACAAGGCATTCAAGACTTTTCGCCAAGCTAATGCGCCAAAAAATACAAAATGGCGATGCACTAAGAATCCATATAATAGCATTCAGTCAATAAAATTAAATGAGCAAGAATAAATATAAATAAATAAATAATAAACTCTTACATTTTTCGAGAAATTCTCCTTTAATTATTTTCGCTGTTATTATCCCTAAGCACACAGCTAAATGCTTTGCCTTCTCAATACGTTTTCGTAAGTTTTCGGTGGAGATGAGGATAATCAGAAATTACAGTAATTTCTTTATAAATATAGTAGTGTATGCTTAGTTCTTATGTTTTGAAAAAAGTACATTTTATAATGAAGAAAATCAAATAAACATCCTATATTTTGTTTTGCATATTTTAAAGGAATGCAAATATGGATTTGACAATAACTTCTTAATTAATACATAAATTACCTTCTAACTCATCGCATATTCTTTTCTCAAACATTCCTCTATCTTAAATCTGTTGCGATAAATTCACTTTGCTTTTATGCATAATGCGTGGCATATTTGTTTCTTATTGCTTTAAAATGCTTTTGTGTTTCTTTAAAATGCTTTTGTGTTTCATGCATTTCTTGTATTCGCTTTCGTACTGAAAAATTCTGTTAGTAAGAAACTATATGATACCCAGTTAGAACAAAAATTATGTTAATTACTATTTTTACGAACAAAAACAGCTTAGAAGGATTGCTGTTTTATTATCCTTGAAAATATGATTCATAAAATGCATAAAATTTCATATTCACTGGGGAGTTCAAATACTTATTAACACTGAATTTATTCTCCTTTTCCTAAAAGCTTACATTTGTCAACAGAAAGGTACACGGGAGTTATTTCCTGTCAGTGTCTACGTAATATACGTAAAAGCACGTTGTATATGAAATGTAAAACGGATCGGTTACAAACCTCTTTATTGTCGATTTAAAGATGATTTATTCGAGAATTTCAGAATATTCAGTTGGGCAAAACAAGAAGTATCCAGATACACGAAACAAAAGAGTTTTATTTCTTTGAGACATGGAAATAAAGCACTCATTTGATGACTGTTATTACGACTGTGGTATCGAAGAACGAAAAATAAATAAGAGTTTACATTAAGAGACAAATGTCCCATTAGACGGGTTCAGCTAAGAACCAATCCCGAACCATGTTCTTCTAAATAAACATACGAATGCCGATATCGTGGAGTAATTAAGAAAGTCAATGTAATAAAGACTTTAGTTGTAATGTATGCTTTGACTCTGCCCTTAATTACTGTTGATCCTTTGTTGTGTTACATTTAAATCAGTGTAAATGTTTAATTGCACTCCTTTTTATTTTTCTACAATTGTCGCGCAATATGAGGCCTAAGCTCATAATCTCTGCTTGTATTCACTTTTCTTCCCACTGCGCATTTGTCTAACAGCTTTTGTCTGCATAGCTGTAACTTATTTTCAGATAAACTTTTATTACTTTCTTTTTTTCATTGAGCATAATTATTATAAAGCATATATCAATTATGGAAATTTTTATTGAATTAAAATACTAAAAACGTTTTTTTGCTTTTAATTTTTAATCTGACTTTCAAAATCTTTATTGCAGTTTAAAACTGCTTTCTGGACACAAGGAATGAATGAGTGTTGCAGGTGATATAACTATACGGACCAAAATGATGGATAGTATGTCTTGCAATTTGTCGAAGACATTTTAAATTATAGCATCATTAGAACTCATTTCTAGGACACCCTATACTTATAGTATATAATTTAGTGCAAATATACAAATACCTAAAGGACCAAACCCTGAGCAATTTATCTAACTTTTGCTATTACATCGTTAAGAATAGCAGATGTTTCGTTCTACTATTGCATTGTATGATGTTATGTCGTACATAGTTAAAATAAAAAGGTTAAGCAGATCTAATTCTTTGACTTTTATAAATATAACAGCAATAGCTTATAGTACAAATGTACAGTAAAGAAATAGATTTCATAAATCAAATATGGCATACTATTTACGAATCTTAAAGTTAAACATATATATCTTATATACCCATCATAGGCATTTTTGTATTAGGTTGATATCATTACAGGTTTTCATATTATTATTTGAATCGTATGTAGCATTCATAAATATTAATTGATAAATTTCTTGCGCATGAGTACAACATATGTTTAACATAAACAATATAAAATCTGGGTTTTTTACTTACATTTAAATCTTAATTTAGTCTTTTATTTTATGTTTTTTTTAACTTTCCGCAAGATTCATCTACATATACATTTTCATTCGTTCATTTTAAATGCCATTATTAAAGAATAAATTAAAAACAAATTTTATTGACTTAACGCTGTTGAAATATTTCAACAATTATTAATGCCTTGAGCTTACAGTAGATGAATAAAAGAAGGTAATTTATTATCTGGTTATCATGCATTAGTTTTACAAGTCTTGTTTAGAAAAATAAATCTGATAAACAAGGTTAAATTTACAAATTATCATCACATATGAGAACAGTCCTATTTGATGATCTAAATTTAACCAAAAAACAATCTTTTTATTTATGAACCCAATAAAACTTTCAGAAACATTTTCTGCTTGATTGAAAATGCTTAGTAATATTTTTATCAATTTTAATGTATTTTTAATGAGCTTAAAAAAATCTAGTGTTTTTTTATTATTATTATTATTTTTTATTCAACGAAGTATGTAGATCTGGATCTTAATACAATTTAAATTCAGTTGAAATTCCGTGTGATAAGAAAATATTTGTTTTGTTTATTTATATTTTATTACACAAGTAATTATGTCTAGTTTGTATATGCAAATTCATCTTACAAAAAAATAAACTGATTGTACAACTGCTTTTTTTAGCATGTTATACAAACTGATCGACAGTTAAGGTTTTCTGTTCTTGTCTGTCATAAGCTATTGAAATTTATATATAGCATATGTTTTCTTTTAAATTTTGTACTTCATATAAAATCATAAAATATGCGGATGTTTATAATTCGACAATTTAAAATTATTTCAATGCATAAACGTAGTTTGTCATTTCAAATATATTTAAAGTCTTAAAATCTGTAATTTATCTTAGAATTTATAACCGATTATTAAAAGAGTAGTGTTTGCTTGTAGCAGAGCTTTGTACTTCCCTTTGAAAAAAAATGTAAGCTTATAAAAATGCCATGACCCTGCTGCTATGTGTAAGTAGTAAACATTAAGAATTATTTATCTTATCCTTCTTTTCTCTTGAATGAAATTCGAAGAATTGTGTTCTGGTAGCCCATATTTTAACTGTATACTATCCACTTGTTCTGTGAACTTTATCTATTTTTATTAAACCATAATGTTATTGTTGCTGCGAACCAAATAATAACCAAATAATGTTATAATTCAGATGGCTTATTTAAGTCATTTAGAGCTTTTCTATGTATGCCATTCCTGTTTTGCATGAAATGCAGTGCGTTATTGTATGTTTTAATGTAGCAAGACTCTGAATTTAACTGAAGATCTTCTTCTAAGTGTTTCTCTATAGCTTTGTGCTTGTGGTCCAATTTAATATTTGAACCAGTATTACCATCTGACATGTGTAGTTAAAATGCCACGTTTTGTATATTTACTATACACGCAGATTAGTAAAATGACACCAGACTGGAGATAGAAGGAAATTCTACTCATTATAATCATTTTTCATGCTTGAAAGAACATTCAAGCATGTAAATAATGAATTCAAGTATTCTGCCTAGGACTGACAACAAAGAAAAAGCACCAAGAGTTACAAAGTGTGATTATGTGATTTCATTATATTTAACGAAAATGCAGTAAATACTGCACAGCATCTAAATAATTGTGGTTTATGATAAAATAAATAATGGTGTGCTCGAAAATGATACAAGTTTCTCAACTAGATTGGCATCAAGGCAGTTTCGTCAGTACGAATACAAAAATCTGTGTAGGGGTAAGAAAGGTTTTTGCATGCTGGCTTCGGGAAAATTTTGGAGGAAATGAAAAATGCAGGAGGTTAAAAAACATACTAGGAACTGAACACAGGATTAGGAAGAACTAAAAATATATGAATAGCTAATTAATTGATTAAGGTTAAGAAGTTTGCTTTCGCGATTATTGGCGACATTTGGACATTATTCACGATGCAATTTTTTATGTTACTGAAGTAAATTAGCACATTTCATTGCTCATCGCCTTTATAATTGTAGCCATATAAATACTTTGTCAAACGTTTCTAGCATCTTTTCTTCAATTTAAAATTTATGGAATATTTTATATTCTAATTTTATTGCAACAGTAAGGGATTTAAAATGAATAGAAATCTAAAAGTTAAGTAAATGTTATATTACAATGCGTACGTGATGTTCAGATAATTTAGTTCTTGAGAATTCTTTTGGGTTAAAGTGCTGCTCAGTCTTCAGCATTACATCGTTATTCCAGCTCTGGTAGTTACACTGCTAATTTTATCATACTGTAATATATGAAAGGCAAATATTTTTATATAGTTACGTAAGAAGGATACGTAGCTCTAAAAAAAGATTTTCTTCGTGTAAGCGGGGATTCTGTTGCACGTCCAATTTTCAGTTGCAATTTTCCTTAACATAAAACTGTTACACATCACTGTTAAAATGCATGAAAACATGGCGTTTTAAGCCCTCAGTTTTAGTCAAGTCAATGTTTGCGTTCTCAGAATTTTGTATTTGTTTCTTTTGACTTCTATATCGAAATAACATTTATAAAGAGCTTAAAAAGTCCTCATTACTCACTAACTGTTCCTATATCTATGTAAGTTTTAGAACGTTGTGCATACTACTGTAATCACTTAAATATCTTTTTTTAACAATTTTATTTCTTGCAAATAGGACGAAAATTACGCGATGTATGTCAAAAAAGAGAAGATGATAACGTTTAGAAAATTAAATATTCAGATGTCCTAATTTTGTTGTATTTCAAAGAAATCAGCTTGAGGTACTACAAGCAAAAGCCGTTTGTTTTACTGTTTGTAATACTGTTTACTGTTAAATTTGTTTTATTGTTAAAGTTTGTAAATTGTATACTTATATAATTGCTATAATGGCAACTATACAGGAGTGTAAGAAAATACGAGTAATTGTGCCAGCTTTCGGATATCTTTGCCTCGCTTAATTGAATATTAGATAAGTCGGCGAAGTATTAAATGTAAGAATTTTTGGAAAATGTGTTGATTACTGGTTAAGGACTGGAGATTTAAAAGATGATAAGATATGATGGATTAATGTGATAAACAGATTTATCTAAATGCACGATGTTGCATTTAAGTATCATTAATAATACTCAAAAAACACCACCCTTTACACTCATTTCCTTCTAGTCTCAGGTAGTTTTTTAAATAATTTCGTTATTTGAAGTGCTATAATTTTCTACAAATGTTGTATCAGTGTATTCCTATGTTATGGATTTTCCTCGTGTAAAGAGTTTCATCAGTGTTTAAATATCATGGTCTTAAACATTGCTGCTGTATTTGAGCTTTTTTATTAAATGTATATTTTGACAAAAATCGCATTATGAATGAACAAAACATGTTTGCTTAGGTAATTATAATTCTTGAGAATTACAGCAGATGTAATATCATATATAACGTTCATTTTAGGAATTCTATGTTTACTTTTATCGTGACGTGGGAATAATAATAATTTATAATTTGCTCTTTTTCTTATTATGTAGTTTAAATTAGTTGCTGCCTCTACATAAATTGTCTTTAAGATGTGACACGTACTTTCATGTGCTCAATTGATATGTATATTTATTTATAAATATAACTCTTGTACCTTTAGGGTATTTTATTTATATTTAAGGAAATTATTTATAGCAATTTAAAATTCCAATCAAATTAAATCTTATAACATTAGTACAATTTCGTACTTTAGTTAAAAATTAATCTACTGATTAAAATACTGTTGAAAACGTGATCTCATCTTCATGAAGTTTAATATTATTTTCACTATTCAAGGACGTGCATTTACTCTCTATAGGTTTCTCTAATTCGAAGCGGATCATTGTCATAGACCAGATTCACCAGATTTCTCAAATTGTGAATCCGCCTTTTTCTCTTATTAAGATGGTTCTACGAGGACCACTGTTTTACAGATTCAGGCAATTCAAAACGACTGGATAGCAAGTTTATAAGAGATACCAAAAGAGATGTTCAGCCAATATTTTGAAGAATTTCGGAAGAACTTGAGAAAGTCCGTGTGTTGCGATGGTTGTAACTTCAAATACAAATTTTTATATTTCAAACAGAATTATTATACAAGCACTTTTTCCAAACTTTTTGAACAAAAATTATTTTTAAAAAATTAAGACAGTCTAAGCATTTTTAAACAAATGAATGTCATAAAAAATAGAGAACATAATTTTCATTAATGTGAATCTAGATATTAGCAGGCGACATTATTAACTGCTGTTATTTTAGAATTCTTTTTTACCATTATTATCTTCGAACTATTATTTTAGAATATAATTGTCAAATAGCTAAAACTCCAGTAAAAACATTTGCAACTTATTTGCAACAACTTAAAATCATAAAATCATACAGATGCAAAATAATTGGTTATCAGATTCTAAATAATATATTATATAAGCCTGATTTATTTATTTAATTCTGTGTCTACGTCTTTATATAGTGATTGAACATTTGAAGAAGGGTTAGTAAAAATCTGAATTAGTAATATAATACCGCCCTCGAAAAATAAACAAAGTTTTTGGAATTTGTTTCATTTTTCAGGACTTGCCTGTCAATGGCTGATTCCAGGAAATAGTGATTGTACATTTCTATTAATTAAAACTTTTGACCAGTTATCATGAAGTATTAGATGCAATAAAATGCGATTACAATAAGCTTACATAACGAAGAATTCAATACACGTATTTCAAGTACATATCAATTTTGAAACAGTAAATGCATGTATGCGAATAGAGAGTGCAGCTTTAAATTTAGTACAATATATTTATTTATAATATTTTTGTAAATACATTTGATGGTCTGGGTTGTATTTTAATGGATTTGGTTTCATAATTTTCTGTAATATATATTCCTTCTATTTTTATTGTCAGTCATTGTGTTAAACTTTAATTGCTGTCTAACACTCTTTATATCAAATGAAATACTTTGCTTGCATCATTATTCTTAACATAACTATGCTTATCTATAAGTGCTTATTCGAAACTAGAAAATCTTGCATTGTAAAGATAGTAAGCTACTTATTAGCATTCATGTATATAACAATATTTCGTCTTGGAAATATAGTAGCAAGCAGTTTCATAATAGTCTATGTATTCAGATTTAAACAATTACTTTTGTGAGTGTAGCTATGTATCAGTACACTAAAAACATATTTTATACTTACCTAGCTTAAAATCTTCCGAAATAAAAGGTAGTTATATTTTTATGAATAATATATGATATATTATTCTGTATGTGTTTTCAGATCAATTATTCTATGCTGATAGATGATATACATGTTATATAACAGTCATAAACATACTTAGCCTTGAATACTTATTAGATTAACAGTTACATTTACAGAAAAAGTGAGTGGCTTTACTCGTGACACGTTCTGAATTTAAAATATTTAAATCTAAGTTTAAAGTTCGTCTGTATGATGTACGCAGTAAGTTTGCATGATGGTGTAGCTTTTTGATCAACGTAAATCTATTAACTAAATGTGGAAAACGATAGTTGAGTATTTGAATATATATGAAATAGTGGAAAATATGAAGAATAGTCAAAATACCTCACTTTGTTGGACTACATGGACATTCAGATAGCTTATCAATCATGCGGCCTCTTTATCACAACTTTCAAGCATAAACGTACATTGTTTATCTGTGCGACAGGGTAAATTAGATTGAATCAGAATATTTAGTACTTTTCCAATATTTCTTAATTGCAAATATTTTATTGGTAAAATATATACTGTTTGAATAATGACTTCTAAAAAAATTGTTTTATTGTTTTTGTATGAATATCAGTATTCCTTAAAATATCTTCATTTGACACAAAGGAAGGAAAATTTGAAAGATGGATAAGTCACAACTGAAAAGCAGCAGAGTTTATTTTATTTTCATATAAAACTTTACAATATTAATTTTTGACTTTTATTCTTTTCAAAACGTAGTAACAATTATTCGCTGTTTTAATGTGCAACGAGTTGGATATTAAAATAATTTCTGGAATACAACGATAAATTTTTTGTATTGTCTCGGTAAAAGTTAAATTATCGGAAAACTAAATGCAAACATCTAAATATTACTGGTCTATACAAACTAGGCACAGCTATTAGCTCTGTATAACAGACAATAGTAGACAGAATCTAATTACTTCATCAAACGGCATCTACATGTAAGTGTTCCACGGAAATCTGATACGAGCACTACACAGAATGATCTTTGCCTTCCTTTTAGACGGAAGGCGGTGGGGGCAGAAAATCTCGTTGAAAGGCAGCAAAGAGAGATATCGTTGTGTTTTCACTTGCCGCAACATCCATAGGTCCCCAATCCACTATCGCCGAACTTTTCAGTTTTGAACTCTTTATAATGCCACACCGCTAAACTGATCACCTAAGGACAATTAAGAGTTCTTGAAAAATATAAATTGAGCTTTCCCAATAAACAGATTTTTGCCCACTAGTGGCTGAGTGGTTAAGACTGCTTAATAGTATGGTTTAAGCCGGATTCGTTCTTGGTGAGTGATCTGACTTAAATTTCTATTGCTTTCCCATTAGGTAACGTGAGTATTGGCTAGTTGGAAAATCATTCACAACGCAAGTCTCTCTTTCGGCAAATAGCCCACATGTGCTTTGCCATATTCAATAGAATACAGTTCAGAACTATATCATTGCGACGAAAAGCTTGGCACTTCTAATCACAGAAACATAAATTTTAATGTTAATGTGCAAAGCACGTCTGTATGTAAATATGTGTTTTGCTGAAAAAAAAAGAGAAAAACAGCGTAATATGCTTCTATAAATGAATAAAGAAACGGCTGAATGCAGAAATTATGAGGATAAATATTTGCATATTTTGAACAAATGCCAGAATTTCACTCTGAACAGCAAGTTATAAAACTACATGTTAAGCAGGTTTTATTAATTTTTGGGAATAGAAGGATTTCTTATTAATTACTTGGTCTTAATACTCGCCATTAGCTTCTAAGTGATTGTATTCGATATAATTTCAATATTTATATCACGTTTGACTGAATCAGGAACACAAATAGCTTGATTCGTGATGAAATTACAAATGGAATGTTACAGTTGATGTTATAAGTTTATAATAACTTATTAACATGAGTTATTTTTTTCCATTTTTTTTATAATGTAAACGTGTATTTGAATCGATCTTCTGACTTGTAATATTTAAACTTGATTTTTAGAAATGCTTTATCATTATCTACAAAAGAAGCTTTTTGAATCTATAAATGCTATTTAAATCCATCAACACGCCATTTTGTAAGAAATTTTCTAATTATTTTCCCTCAACTTTACGCGGAAGTAACGTGCATCAGTTCCATGTTTTATATGTCAAAGACGCCTTTATATCCATGCTGAAATAATGTAATCTCAAGTTTCAATAAGAAGTAGAAATCAAAATCGGGCAATGTTAAAACGTAAAGGAATGCATTGATTCAGAAACGAAGTGTATACAAATCGAGTTTTTTTATGTCTGTTCTTGGCGTGATATTCAAACAGAGAAGAAAAGTAATGAGAGAACTCCTATTATAAATTAACAGAAAACATTCGCATTCTGAACAACAAAATTGTTTGCAGTTCATATATTTTCATGAGCACATTTATCTATATTCTTTAAAATGTAATATTTATGCATACTAAATATTACTCTAGAGTAATGTATTATTATAGATCACCGGTTATAAATTTATATTAATAGAAGATGAAATGAACTGATCTCAAAGTTAAATTAAAAGGTCCTATTATATTTTAATTACAAGCTGCTAAGCAAAATATAATTTAATTTTACGCGTTATACGTAAAATGTTATAAATGTTTTAGACAGAACGTTTCCATGTATAAGACACTCACTTTTATTGCCAATGTATGTCTAATGCATTTATCATTTAGTAATCAAAGTATTCATTCATCTGAGTGCAGAAAGTGAAATAACAAAACATAATTTTTAAAGTACTTTTCATTATTTCTTGTTTAGCAAACAATTTATCGTTTTTGACGAAAAAGACTTTATAATTGTATTAAAGAACTGAAGATACACTTTAGATCAGGGGTCCCAAACTTTTGTATCCCTAAGAGCCTATTGTAGAATATGTCTTGGCGGGCCACCATTTACTTTTCCATGGGAATTTATAGATGGAAAGAGTTAATAAGACATGCACATAAAAAAGAGACGGGTCTCATTTCGCTTTGTGCTTGTATCTGTGTTGGATGCAATTTTTATTTAATTAAAAATGAGAATAGATTTCACATAGAATTTTATTGAAAACTAAACCATTTTTATTGTAATCGTACAGCCGTCAGCACACGTTAAACGATAGGCGGGCGCCATGGTGCCCGCGGGCATAGGGTTTGGAACCCCTGCTTTAAATAATAGGCAACATTTATCAATTATTAAGAGTATTTCGGTAAATATTTTCGTAATAATTTGTTCATTGAAACGTTTGAAATTAAGGGTCAATTCAACAAAGTTCGTTTTAACGTTGCACAAATATTATTAGCTTTAAAACAAGTAAAAAGTGTAAAATAAGATTTCGATATTCATGCGTATTTCCCGGATATAACACAGTAAGAAATTAGGTAAATGAGATAAATATTTTGTAGCAATTTAATGATGACTGTTACTAATTTTGCTTGTTTTACGGAAATTACTTCTTTTCATCTGCTGAGAAATCACGAAAAAACATTTTAAATCTAATATGCATAGAAATATTTTATTACTAAATTTTAGGAACGAAGACTACGATTAAAAGGATAAATTTGATTGAAACTTTATCTGATTTATTGATGCAATGTATAACTATTTCTCAATAATTATTACAGGTACTGTATTTTGTGGGTACTAAAAGTCATCTGTTTAAGTGGATGCTAAAAATGCCTGGCAAAATATTCATTAGTATAAGGAAGGAATTTCATTCTCTTCACCGATTAGCTAGAAACGATACCACACAAGAATAAATTTCAGAAATCAGATTTCCAATTTGAGAGATTTTGGAGAACTATCTAATATTTTGGAGTTTCAGGAAAGGGGGGTTGAGAAATGCAAAAGAATTGCCAATACGCTCACGGAGCTAAGACTGAAAACAATGGAAATTTCAATAGAACTAAACTAAATAACTGCCACACATGATCTGTCGGTTGTTTTATAGGTTGGCGAAGGAAAGTATATAATTACAAAAATTCTTTCATAGCATTTGTACCCTCAAGAAGACTATTTTTAAAGTATTCCAAATCTCCAGACATATCTCTGTACTTAATGGTAAAATATGTTGCGAAAGCCTTGTAGATTTTAACAATCTGTATTTGACTCTTTTCTAACTATTTATAAAACTCCAACAGTTATTTATCTAGTGATTATCCACTGCAACATAATAACTAAATAAAACATCGAAATAAAAAATAAGTATAAAATAGACTAACTTGCGAAAAACTAAAAATAATAAGCATATAAATAAAATTATATAAAATTGCAATAAAAATTAGGCACAAAAATAAGCAATTATACATAATTAAAGCAATTACATAAAAAATGAAACTAATCAGAAATAAATATATATTATAAATATGTGTATTAGCGACAGTAATATAACATTAATCGTATAAATTGAAATCTTTTGGTATGACCCATTAGACATATCATTAATTTCATCTGATCATATTAAAATCCTATATTTAATTAAAATCGTTTACTGGGGTATGGGAACTGAAGTCGAATTTGAAGAAGGAACGGAGAATCATGAAGATAAGACATTTAGCTTCTTGTAGAGAAAATCATTAAATGAAAATTAATGTAGATTTTAATTTCTTTCTTTTTTCCCAAACATATCTATAGTTAAAGATAAAATCAATATGAATAGAAATGAATTAATTGCAAGATATGATTACAGACGTTGGAAAAAATAAATATGTGGGTATTAATTTTTATATATGCTGTGATTTTATTGTCAGCATTACAATTATATCAAGATTTTATAGTATTACCATTTATTTTATTAATAAAATTTTTGACTTGTTTTAAATAACAATGAGTATGTTTTAGAAAATTATGCATGTAAATCATTGAAAAAGCCTTAAAATATACGCTTGTTAATATTTTTAATTTAACCGAATAACATTCCCTTTCAGTTATGATTTTGTTAATAAATTTAGAAACTACGTATTAAATAAAAGTCGTCAAAAACGTTTAAATAACAGGTAATCAGCATAATCATTTTATGAACTGAATTATTATTATTTCAAAACTACAGAAAATGTTATCTCAGTTGTTGATTTCTTTACTTGTGAAAAACCTATAACAAGTATTACATATTCTCCTAGATCAGTACTAGTAAATTTTATCTCAGACGTAATTAGTGTCCGTTTTTCAAAGCTGTACAAAAAATCGCGAATCATAGAAAAGTCACTGTAAATTAGGCAATAAAGCTAGTTTAAAGCTTAAAGGTTTTGCTATTGCTGCTTTGTTCGCAAAACATTTTATTCAAATTATTGCGCTCATATAATAATGCAGAAAGTTTAAAGAAGTTTTTATATATTTTTCTTAAAGATATTAAAATTTATCAAAATTAATTTTTATAGTCGGCAAAATATTTTTCACTGTGAACTAAAAATTAATAATTTTGCGTAATATAAATTCGTAATTCCACGGTCATATTTGATGTAACATAATATTTATATAACTTGTGAAATTTTTGTGTTGATACTTTCATTAATTATATGGTGTTCCATAATGAACTGAAGTATTCAGTCTGTTAAAACGTTACAAATTACAGGTTAAAATGAGAAATATATATTATATATTAGAATAATCACAAAACTGTAGTTTTATTGTAAGGCACTAACCTGTGCTTTAGAAAAAGGTATTTAACAACTATCTTATTTATTAATCAATACATCTTTAAACAAGGAATTTCTCCTATCTCTATTTCAGTATTTCTTTCTGGACACAATCAATTTTCATGAATTCTTAAGATACTTGGTTTCTTTGTGTTAACGAAATGTCACTCCACGAAAAGTAGCTCCACGAAATGTCAGAGTAAGGGAATGATAAGTGTTTTGCTTCAAACTTGAATAGACAACTGTGTTTGCAATGAAAAAACATCTTCGAAACCTTCAATGTTCTTTCTAATTAAGCAGAAGTTTACATCATTTTACTGAAATCAAACTTCATACTAGGCCACTAATCTTATGCTTTAGATTAACTGCACCTCAAAGTAAGAATCAGTTCTGTTCTGAAAGACTTCCATTTGTATGATATTTTGACTGAATGTTTCAATACGTTATGAAACACCCTGTATATATCAAATTATCTGTACGAATGTAAGATATTTTTGTGTTTAAGTTCATGTTCTGCCATAGCAAATATAGCTAAAATGTTTATCTTTAAACATCAATCACCATTCAGTAATCATCCTATGCTTCCAGTTTATCTCATATTAATTACGACAATCTTTACTGTAGTGTACGGTTTTCTTTGATAATGTACATAAGAGTATTATATGCTCAACCAAAGCATATATGTTTGTGCTATGTGTTGAAAAGAAATATATTTATCCCTGTTTTAAGAAATCTTTTCTCAGTTTTTGTTTCCTTTTAATTTGTTTTGAGTGTTTAAAAATGGCTCAAAATGCATATATGCCTAGGAAAAAAAAATACGTTTTTTTCTTTTCATTCATATATTATTCTAAATTTCTTGATGCAATTTGTATCACTCTCTTAAATATTTTCATACTGTCGATCATTAGAAAGCATATATTTCAGAAGCATATATTTTTTCCATTTTCACATTTTCAATGAATGTTTAAAAATTCGATTAAAGAATCGAGTGGCACATTATCTGTTAATGGAAATGGTGTACAAACTATGCTGTTATGAAAATTTGTCAAATAAAATATTTTGTTACTATGGTAAAATTACAGGTTTATTGAGTAAACATTAATTTCGTTTTCTCTAAAAGTTTCCTTAATTTATTTTTTTTTTAGTTTTCTAAAGTAGTAAAATTTCACAGAGAGTGCTTTATATGTGTAAATTTCTACAATATACCAGATGCATTGCTACCAACTGTTGAAATTACTATAGCATAAATCTTAATTCATGTGAAAAGTAAAATTATTTTAAATATAACAATCAAGTAAGGAATGAACATAAGTTCCTTTGTAAATTAGGTTATTATTAAAGTTAATTTCATACTTTAAAACATGAAGTATATTATAAAGGTATTTCCTACTCATGCAAATGTTTCAATTGCAATGTAAAATAGATACTAATATTTAAAACTTCAGAAGGTAAACATATTTTATTACGTCATATAAATCAGTTTGTTGATTAGCTCAAAAATGAAGTTGTATGCATATTAAAATTTTCAAATTCATATATTCAAATTTTAAAGTATGTTTTATATTTATTTCCTATTCACATAGAATAAAGTCATATGTTTCATATTTTGATAAACATTCATCATATTTCGTTTTTATTACATACATAAATAAATTTAATAGTTAAGCTTTCTACATATCTTAAACTTCTACTCAGAGAAATCTATAAAACTAATTTTGGAAACTTTTAGCAAATGACATAACGATGTTGTTAGGAAAAAGGATGGTTATAATTTATTTATTAATAATAATGTTTTATGAAAATAAGTATGTTTTTGAGCCATTTTTCAGAAAAAAGTTTCTCATTGTTATGCTCTAAAAAACTGCTTAAAAATTGTCAAGTTTATGTCAGATATTATGTTTTTAATTTTAATCAATGAGTTTAAAAGTTCTCTAAATTAGTAGTTGTTCATAAATTTTTGACGTTTATTAGTTCCAAAATATTTTTGAAGCACGATGTCTTTCACGTCCACAATCGAGCTTAAACAGATTGGGCATAAATATTAATTCAATGCTGCAAAATTCTAAATGAAATTATAATTCTAAACTATAATTCTATAATGTCTCACAAAAGTAATCGGACTCAAATATTTTGTGAGGAATAAATGTTAAATAGTGTCTATTATTTAACAATTTTCTAGAATGTATTAAATACTGTCGTATGTTATCTTTGATTTACGTTACTTAGACTCTACTACATTCAAGAATGTTTATAAGCTAGCTACTTTTAACTCCAACGCAGGTCTTATTGTGGTAAGATAGGTTTTCATTTGTTTGACTGCTAGTGGAATCCGACTATCTGCGTTTAAACGAAAGTCGTATTTGTAGGACATTGGCTCGAGGGTCTTTGCCATCCTAGATTGGCAACTGAACCTCTCCTATGCATATTAGCTAAAGTATAAAAAGACAAGTGTCTTATTTTTATGGCATTTCCTATTGGTATTTATACATTTCAAGACAGGTCACTTAATTGTTAGGGCCACCAGCGCCAAGTGCTAGAATCGCTAAACACTAATAGTTTAGACCGCGATTCGAATCCTGGCGAACGAGGTGGCTGCTTGGACGTTTATGTGGATTTCTCCATTTGTAACGTACATGCAAGCAAGTGTTCTTTAGAAATTTCTTCAAGAACGCATCTCTTCCCGTTGGCAGATAGTCCTCTTTTCCATAATGATATCGACCAAAGTAAACGTAAGCTATCCTTTCCTTTTGAAATTCTCTTTTTAGTCGTAACCCACTACAGAGTGGTCAAATACATCTTGGTGGATTATAGTCTTTGCTTTTGTAGTTTGCTTAAATTAAGAGAAAGTGATTAAATAACATATAGGAAGCATCATCAGTGTATAAAATCAGATTAAATATTACAATGGTGTGAAAAATTTCAAGCCGAGAAGGGGTTTCGAACGTAATGTTGTGCAGAAATGTTTCACATCGATCTAAACCATACCGTAAATTTCTCGAAGTTGTGAAAATATAGGGCAAGGGATCAAAACCATCCAAACAAGGAATAGATGTGATTAAAAGATACTTTATTGAAAGAATAGATCCAAGTACAGCTAGAGAAAAGACCGGAACATCAATGCGATAAGTGCCTGGCAACAAAATTCCAGTCTTTGGAAAATGATATGATCCTCCCTGACTGCAAAACAGAAATTATAAAGTATGTCCGTGCTGAGGATAAGGTTATCATGGGGCCTTTGAAACATTGCTGCCCATTCTTCTTGTAGTGCAATTTCAGCTGCGTAATCGTTACTGGTGTCTGATCACATGCTGCCAAGCATATGCCGAAAAGATTCTACATTCCTCTGTATGAAACTTATGTCCGGGAACTTGCAGATCAATTCATGCATTGAATATTTTCACTCTCCAAGAGCTCTGCGACAGCTACTGCAAGATGAGATGTAGCGTTTCGTCTATGAAGAGGGTATCCGGAGCCGTAGTATCTCTAAACAGGCGTACGTAAAGCAAGAGAATCTCCATACACTAACTGACACCTGTCACTGAGTATCCGTCAATACGGCTAGCAAGCATGATACCCTCCAAATGAGAACTCTGGCACCTCCAAAACTGTCCCTTTCGATGATGTTGGAGGGGTGATTTGCGTGATCACTTCTCTGTTCGTATGTGAATGCGTCCAGAATCGCTCGTGTGACTAAATTGTTTCTCAACTATAAAGAACACTACAGTTGTGTCCATTTCTTTTACTCCCAACAGCACACAAAATGGTTTCGTACAAGCATATATTAATAGTACATACCGTACTGGCCGTCGTACATACAGACCACGTTTCTGCAGCCTCCTGACCATGGAAAAACGGGGTATTGGACGTTCAGTAATTGCGCGGCATAAAACGGTGTCTCCGACCAACAGACACTAAAGGCACACATAGTTCTGGTCGTCATATATATAGAGCACGTTTTACAGCCTCCCAATAAGTGTAAAGTGTGATATCCCACGCTACGTAGTTGTATATGCTTTGTGAAATCTCCTGCTGTCTGCTACCTGTTTCTTCTGTCGAGTAGAAAAATATACCTGTTCCCTGTAGGTGATCACTGCTGAAAGCTTGTTTCTGCCGTTTCAGATGCTTTCCAAGCTCGTGAAATGATGCTGTGCGGGATCCCGAACTCCACCGCTACCATTATAGCACCCCTTTAGGCCTTCTTCTAACTGACATGAAGCGATCTCGAATAACTATCTAGATGACGCTCCTCGATTGCTTGACGGCCATATCACACGATAGCAATAAATCGACGTTTTTGAAATTATTGTACAATGGCTTTCACCGAATTGCTCAGCATACATCGCTTGTAAGCGTCCCCCTTCCTGAAACTCTTCCCCCCAAATCATCTGCCATCTATGTGCTTGCCTTACTGTACCGGTTCCGAGTCTGTCTCCTGATAAGTCCGTCCTGATGCTTTGTCCTGTTTTATGTTAATTTTCCCGCCTCATTCTTAATTCTTGCACACCAGCGTAGGTTACAAGTTCAAAAGGGATGATTAAAGGAAGAAAGTAACTAAATTAAATGATAGTACTCAACAATAATTTACTTTTTTGTGCATTTTACGTTCAGATACTTCAGATTTATGTACATTGTATAAAAATAAAAGAGTATCAATTGCGTATAAATCGTATAATATACAGTGCTTGACAAAGTAAATGCAACACTATGAAAGAGAGAATATAGTATTGGATGACCTCAAAGAATGCATATCTAAAAAACGTAACTTTAATTTTGAAAGAAACAAAATGTGATAAAGTGATCAAGTATACAAGGTAATCGGTAATACGTAAGATTATTTATTGCAGTAATATAGAAAGCGACTCATCGATATACGAATGAAATCAGTATTGTTCTAAGCGAATTGATGACCATATGCTTTCAGCCATCCTCTACAGTTTATCCTTCGATTCGAACTAACGAAGATCAAGATAACGATGGCCAGTCACGTGCCACAAATGCTCAGTCTATGTACAGTCTGGAAGCCCCAGCACACAAAACAGTATATGGGTTCCTTGTAGTGCTTGTCTGCTGACGATTCTTTTTGTGGTCTTGGACTGGAAAAAACGCATAATTTTGTGCTCATTGTATCCGGGGTAGTATAACTGGCAGCAGTTCATTCACATATGATCGTGCCGTCACTGTGCCTCGTTTATGAACTTTCGATGGCCTGCTATCTACGGTAAAGGCACTTTAAACTATTGCACTGCATTATGAAACAATCCAGCTTTCAACAATCGCAGCATAATTGAGCCTGTCTCTCTATCGCCTCTAGACTCGGCGACTATTCTTCATAAAATAGAAGCTTGACTCATCGTTGTATATTTCCTTGCCTTCAGTCTCCTAAAGACCCGTCACGATTGGAATTGTTGGCGCCTTAGGCTTTACGTTAATGGCAATCTTTAGGAAGGAAGGCATCACACTTCCAGTTCCAGTTAACATATGTAAATTGGTGCTGCTGATATTGGAGCATGCGGAGTTCTCTGCACATTCTACGTAATGTCGACAGTTGTGCTTTACATCATCGACAGGACATGCCTACGGAGGTCAGGGCATGTTTCTCTAGATACATCAATTATATCCCTGCACGATTCACATTACTTTCTTCAATGCGACGGAACAGCGAACCAACTTTCCAAAGACCTAAACGAAAGTCTCCGTGAAAATATATCATTGCCACAATTAACTTTGACACCATCTTCCAGTCAATTCTTCAACTATACTTATCTTCTGAAATGAACAGTTTGAAAACAAAGGTTCCCATGGCTACAGACAAGGCTAACGTTTGACACAAGTGCTCGAAGAATTGCGTGACATGTTTTGCTTATTCATATAAAATATATCAGTATTAATTAAAACTTATTATTTTATTTCAGAAAAGATATGTAGGGCAAAAGGAAAATTAGGTAAAGAGACACTTGAAAGGCTAACGCTTGACGCACAAACAATGATCGTTATATTTTCCTAATTTTCTTCCACATTCCGCTCGCATTAGTTCTCCCAGGTATTACACTTAACTATTGCATTCTGACAGAGTTCTCGTGTTCTAGTTGCAAATTAAAAACCATGCATTTCTGATTACATGAGCTTTCCTGGAAAAAACCGTTGCAAAACGTAAGAAATAAAATAAGTGTTAAAAAATCCTTTTGTTGCAAAATTTATAAAGTCGAGTTTTAAGCACTTTTATTGGAAAATTCTGTGATGTAAAATAAGGTCATAAACTTGCATAACATATATACTGAAGATGATTTTTAAAGTTTCACAAGTGGTCGAAAAATTTTGTAACATATTTTACTTATTCAAATAAAATATATAAATATTAATTAAAACTTACCATTTTATTTCAGAAAAGATATGTAGGGTAAAAGGAAAATTAGGTAAAAAGACACTTAAAATCGTGTTTATAGTTTTAGTTAAATGCATATAAAATATTTTATTTTATTTTCGGAACCTACGAGTAAGTACATCCGATCATATTTGTGAGACATTCTACCTATTCTTGTATTAATAGAAATTTTATGTTTTCCTTATTAAACAATTTAAAATTCATTGTATATAAGGATATGAATTTATTGCCCAGAAAGAGGTTTCTGCGAATTCATATATAATAAACATTTCAAAGTATAGCTTCCTAATCCGTAGCTTACAACCAAAAGACACCATATAGCTTTCTGAGCTCACGTGTTTTCAACCTAAATCAAAAGCATTTGGGAATAACTTTATAGAACATAAGGCAAATGGAATTTTGTTTCCAAAATGCATTTTTCGATGCATCCGGACATTTTTGTCTTGATACAAACAAAATTTCCTTTTTGAGAAGTCAAAGTGAAAATCGAAAATTCAGTTTATTCCACGATAAAAAATTTCTATCGAGTTCTCAGAAACGAGTATTCTAAGAAAATATGTTTTTAGATTCCAGTTGTACACCACAAAAACTAAAAACGTAGAGTATATTCTGTGAGCAACTTCTGTTGAATTGTAAACATAAGGGATTTCGTACAGTGTTTACTTGAAAAATGAAGTGTAAGAAATTCTGTAAAAGTTGGATGTTCTTATTGGACTTATATGTACTTAAAATTCTTTGCAGGAGTTTCGAATTTTTTTAATCTTGTTTTTTTTTTATCTTATTTGTTTGTAAATGTGAAATAAAAATTTATAATGCAATATTCGTTATTGATTTATTGTTTTTTGATGCTCAGATTTCATTTTACGCTTAGATAGAACCTATTGAAAAAAGAGCAATTATATAGCACAATTACAGTATTTCTTCCGAGCAATGTTAAACGCATCATTTTTTGTTAAACTTTAAAGTATTGATGAATTGATATTATTGCGGGGTTCAAGATCATTGCAGAATATCTGAAACAGAAACCGAATGAAGAGGTAATTTATTTTTTTCCTGTCATTTCAGACCAAAGTAATAAATATACATAATGGCAGCAAATGTATATATAGAGCCCTAAGTATAATAAGATAGTTCTTAAATCTGTTTAGAATTAGAAATAAGCATCGCAAATTAAATCCCAAAAATAGAGAGACCTTTTCTGTCAGAAACTCAGTATCTCGAATTTCAAAAAATGGAATAAAACTGTAAAATCACTCACGCTTAAGGCATAAAACAAATGATACTTGAAATGAAAATTCAATCTTAAAACAAACACTAAAATTATTGATTTATGTGTTTTGCACGCTTTTTTACAATTACGCTAAGGGTTGTCACTGAGGAGAAAAGAACACTGAAATTTTCGAAACACACTTCAAAACGCTCATGCGTTCACCAGATCCTATATATGGCACAGTAAACATCAATTCATTTTGGCAAAACGTCGTCATATATCTTCAAAACCTGGTAATTGTTGCACGATATACTGTAACTATTGTGCTATGTACGAAATATCAGTGATTATATCCATAAAATTTAACAGTTACATATAAAATAATTTAACACATTAATGCACCATATTAATCAAAAATAATATGAAGCACAAGTGTTTTTTATTACATTTCATTCGAAATCAATAAACAGCTTTCTATAATTAACAGAACTCATTAGAAGATATTTTAGGAACAATTCAAAGCATGATTTTAGGCATTAGAAAACATGTTTAGAAAGCATTTTTAACTTTCAGTCTGAATATTAGGTTAATTTTTTCTTGTTTTCTTCTCTAATTTAACAACCTTTTCTACATTACGTAGGTATCAAATTCCTTATAACGATTAGCTTCTTTGCCAAGAAATTCTAAAAGAAGGAGAAACATTCTTTCTCACTCTAGTAGTTCTATAAAGCATTGAATGAATTTGGACTCTATTCTATGACACCCAGTAGCTTATGTATGTGCTCATATGTAAAATTTAATCCTAAACCTAATTTTAAAGGTTGTTCAAACTATTTTATTCCAAGCGAATACCTTGCATCATTATATATAAAGCTCTTTGTTTAGACCTCAAAGGAGTTATTATGTAATTTCTGGTACAATTTCTGGTTTTACAAAATAGACTGAGATTAAGTCAATTTTATTTTGAACACTCACAATAAATTCTATTTTAGTTTTTTAATTCAGGTAAAGAACTAATTTTACTAAAAATAATTGCATTACAAACGAACGTTTTAGCTAACAACGTAAGTTATAAGCAAGGTTAATTTGCTAAAAGAAATCGTGAGCATATCAGAACGTGGCTACGGGCCATATTTAAATTATTTATTTTTCCTCTGAATTAAGAAAACAAATTGTTTCTGAGCTTTGGATATCCACTGTCGGTGAAGTTTACCAAGTATTTGTAATTCTTCTGAATTTAGTTCCTGGTGACTGAAATTCATAATTGGCATGATATATTTCATTTCTTGTCTTTCCTTTCTTTTTTTAAATGCCAATATAGGATCCATTTTCTTTCAGAAAATCTTTCTTGTAACTTTCAAATGTTTACCTGCAATATATAAACAACTTAACCTCACATTATTAACGACTGTATATGTATCGTATAACAAATTGTATAATATAACAACTTAAGCATTTTATTTTATCGGATTAGAACCCCAAAAACAAGCTGTTGTTATGGGTTAAACGAAAGTGTTTGCTTAAAATAAAATTTTTGAGTTGCACAGTAATCACAACCTGAATTCATAAATCGGGTCTCATGGCCCTACGCCTATCGGAAAATTCAATCTTGAGAATAACAGCCAAAATCTTATATTCTTCAGATGGGTCAACCTCCCATTTATTGTCCGCAGCAGAAATTGCTCCATTTAATACAAGGGTAAAAGTGCATTTGAAAGAGATCTAATACAAACGGATTAATAGAATGCAAACGTAAACTGTAATCCAACAAAACATTAGATTTTCAACACAGTCTTTTAGAAGCAAAATATAAAAGATACGTCAAAACAAAAAAAGGGCACATTTAAGCCAAGAAGTAAAAAATCTGAAATATCTTTTAACAGAAAGAAGTAAGTAATAATTAAAAAAAAGAATACATACTGCTTCACCAAAATAAAAGTATAAACAAATTAGGGAGAATTGAAAGTCGTGTTGATTTTACTTATGTTGATACATTTATTATACATGCAAAAATTCAGCAAGTTGCATGAACGTTCATGTTCTTAAGCAAAGTTGTACTGCAGTTCGATGTGGGTACATTTGCAATACATTCCATGTATTAAATTTAAATAAAATTTCGCTAAAATATTAGAAACTTATCCTTGTAAAATGCAAATATAGAATAGTAATCTCTGGACATTTCAAAATTCCTGCAACGTCACGGAATTTAGTCACTGAAGGATGCAAAGAGAATAATTACATCGTATATTTATTTAGTCAGGCGAATTTGAAAATAAATTAAATATGAACAAAATAAAATCTGAAAGCTTTCAGATTTTCTTTTGCGACCAAGGATTTTTTGTTTTTGATTTACACATAAATAATTGTTTCGAGAGCATTTAGGCTAATATTCTTTTGGGCTAAAAATATTTAAAAACAGCATTTCCTTAGAAGTTCCGACAGATAGTTTTTCTCGCTGGAGATAATTTATCCCCACAGTGTTGCCACTGTTCGCTTTGAAATTGCTGAGATTGTTAATAAAAAATTCATTAAAATTTTTCAAAATATGAAATAGATAATAAAACAAATTCCAAATTCCTACTTCGAGCTTCCAGGTGCCCATATTCGGGGAGGACTATGTTATTCAAAATTTGATGGCTGCATATACCGTTGTTTTTGCACAAAGCGAGAAACATATATATATATATATTCATGCAGATTTTTTTGTTATTTAATTTTCCAAATATAATACAGGGTGATAATATTTGGTAGCAACAATCTCAAAAGGGAAGCGGACATTTATAGTGAACCGACGCAAAATGCTGTTTCGAAATTAATAGCCCTTCTGAGTTAACGCCCCTTTGGGATGAAAAGATTTATCCTACCTCCCACTACTTGAGAATAATAGTACATATCCCAAAATCGGCGTAATGGTTTCTGAAAAAGATTCATCCTATAATCAAGAAGTAAGAATTGAAAATGACACATTCTGATTGTTCCCACTCATGTAAAAAATGAACAGTTTATTGCAGAATTTGTGAATTGAGGAAAATAATTTGCTATCTTTATAGTATCTATGGTTTTATCTTTATGGCTTTATTGCAGAATTTGTGAATTGGGGAAAATAATTTGCTATCTTTATGGTATCTATGGTTTTATCTTTATGGCTCATAAATAATAATAAAGAAAATGAATTGGTATTAAACAACAACTTTTAGGGTAAAAATAATCTATATGGCTGATATTTACTTATGTTTACGGATTTACGTGGATACTTCTCTACAATGACTGTTAAATTTTATAAATTGTGTAAATTCATGTGTACTCAAATGCATATGTGGTACTTGTAAGCTGGGTTAGCTGTTCCCGCTTATATGCACAAATATGTGCGAACAACATTGCACCGTATGTTGAAATTGGGATACGGAGGATTAGAAGGAATCTAAAATAGGAAGATAAAATTGTTGGTTTGCTATTTAAACGAGCTTTTTTGGTTCTTTAAATCGCTTTATTACTTAGAGTGATGAACATAAGGGAAGCCTCAGATTGCATTTTCTCAAGAAATGAAAAAAAAAACCTCAAAATATATTATTTATACGATCTTTGTAATATTATAAAAATGACTATAAAATGTAAATCCAAATTCAAATCAATAAAATTTACAAAAAAGGAGCATTTTACCCTATCGTAATGAAACTCGAAGTGATGAAAGTATCAGATATAATATAATCAATAATTTTGTGGTGAATCCTCTCATTTGATAACAGCCTTACGCTTCTTGGGCCTGGAATTTACCATTGTTTTCATTGTTTCTGAAGAAATTCTCTTTCATTCCTCTGGGGGAAGCATTTCCAAATGGTCCATTTATTCAGTATGTCGTATTTCTTTACTCTGTTGCGAAGTTACTTCTTTAAATGTTGGATTAGATTTAAAACAAGGGACTGAGATGGATGATTGAGAGTGTGGGGTGTACGATAGAACAACTGCAGACAGACAACATGTGCAGTATGTTTGGGATTATTATCCTATTGGAAATAGAAATTGTAGCATAAATGAAGCTTGGAGACATTTTATTGAAAATTACCTTTGAAGATATTCAAATAGACATGCTGAATCTTTGTGCCATTAGTGAACAAAAGATCGTCGACACCTGCACTTGGGATACAGCCTCATACCACCGTGTTTTGCTGTTACTTAAACATGCTTTTATCGCAGCTCACTTTTTGGTTGCCTGGAAACTAAATTCTTTTCACAGGATTGAATGAATGATATTTCACTTTTGTTGGAATACAATACTTTTGGTCAAAATGTTCTACCTTTCTTATTTGCAAAAGCAAGCATTTCCATTTAATTACATCTGTTGATATATAGTTTTCTTCTGGCTACTCTGAATTTGCAACCAGCCAATGATAAATTCTTCGTATAGCTTTTGGATGAATTACCCTTAGAGTCTCTCTTGAGAATTGTTACAATACAACTTGAGAAAACTTTTAATTCACTTTAACAGTATTGACAATCTTTTTCTTTTTCTATGAGTCAGATCTTTTGGGGAGTGACCACTTCTCTAAGCATTTAGCACACTTCAAGACGGTTTAAAATTTTTATCGCTGTTCTTATTGTGTATCGACTCCTATTCACTATTTTACTAAATTCTTGGAATGATTTATTTTCTGATAATATTAATGGATGAGTATTTGTCTTTCTTCAATAGCAGTTAACAAAGGCTTACTAGCCATTTCAAAATTTAAACGAATTAAGCAGAATTAGCCAAGTTTCAAGCGCTACTTAAGATAAATAAAACTATTATCTGAATTGTATTACTCTTATTGGTATGTACAGAATGACTCAATATAAAGTAATTTTAATAAAAGGCGACACTGCGCTTTCACTTTCCTTCATTTTGATGAAATGAAAAGTTCAAATTATTTTTCAAGTTATTCATTTGAATTTGAATTTAAAATTTTATAATTATATTTATAATATTTTAAATATTGTATTAGTAATACTTGTTTTGACAAAAATAATGATTTTTGGAATTTTCCTCCACGTTTTGGAAAATGCAAAATATACCTTCATTTATATCTACCACTGAATTTCGTCATTGACTGCATAAGATTATTTTCAGGCTGTTTTATTTTGGTTACATCTTCGCATTGTATTAAAGAAAGGTAGGAATAAAACTATATGCTAAAACAACCAAATTCAACTAGAGGAGTGGAGTAACATAAATGAATGTATAATATTATAATATCGAAAGTCAAACAGAACTTTGTATAACTGACAATAGCAACAAAAAAAGTGCTTCCATGAGAAATCAAAGCAAGTTTCAAGAACTTTTTTTTATCAAACGACAGGGAGAAAAATAAGCTAACACCGTTTATTGATGGAACGGACAAAAGGGGTGCAACTAGAAACAAATCATTCTTCAAGTATTGAAGCAATCCAGAGTGAAAATTCCATTCATTAAAACAGAAAAAGCATTTAACATAAAAGCAGTTAATTTTCACTAATTCTGAGAAACTAAACATTAATATTACAGTTTACTTGCTGACGACTGAAAGCGGATGGGAGAATATTTAGTCAAAATTTGATCCTACAGCTAATGAATTGCTTCTGTTAAAAGCATCTGTCTTACCATAATTCATATTATAAATATTGCACATAAGCCGTATGTGCTTATTTATGCTTATTGTTTTAAAATTTTGACTAACTATAATTGTACTTTCTGAATCCATTCTTTGAATTGCGATTAAATTTGTTGCTAATGTCAAAATAAAAAGTCATTAAAATGTGAAGTTTTGAGAACTTAAAATGTTAAATGCATTTAATGTAGCTGTGACTAATATTACATTTAATTAATCCAGCTGAAATTCCTTCTATTATTATTATTTAAGTTTTAAGAACGGTTCTGTGAAGAAATGCACTAAAAAATCTATGTTACAGAAAACACGATAGTTTTACTGTTCGGTAGAACAAGAAAACTTTTTAACTAGGTTTTTTTTATTTCATCCATAATTTGCAACTTTTTAATCTAAGATCTAAAGACCTTGTTATAGTTTTACTTATGATTAAAATGAATCTAATCAAAATTATGGAAGCTGAAATAGGAAAGATTTTACTTTAAATATTTCTCTGGATGATAGCATCTCTTCATGTCAAAAAGCCGTCTAAAATGAAAGCTGCCAAGTTTAAGAAGTTGCGAAAATTACAGAGAGACGTTAATTACGCGCTTGGTGCCTAATCAATCACAATTAAGTTTCTAGTCTGCTAAACTTAAGACACTGTGACGTTAAAAATTTTCAATACACGTAAGAGTATCAAAATATATTGCCCTAAAAAATGCCATTTAAAATAAAACGAATCATAAAATTCATGTTTATTACAAGGAATTGAAAGAGGTCATAAAAGGAGAAAAGTTAATACAATAATTTCCGTTGTGAAAAGAACTCTTGTTCTGAAAGAAAAATCAATTCTTATTTCGTTTCTGTCTTACAAATTCAGAGTTTATTGGGATAACAATATACAGTTGGAATTCTGATAAATCTTCTCATCTTTCTGAATCGATTTATATTATACTGCTCAAATGATGGCGGCTGAAGAGGTTAATTTAGAGCAATGAAGTAAGGGAAAATTATTAGAGCAAGTAATATTTAAATTTATTTTGATAAAGTTCATTATATAATGATGGCTGATTATAAGTTTTCTAATCCATTGTTCAAGAACATAAAATCCTAAGTATGCATTAAATTGTTTCGGCTCTGAACTTAACGGAATGAACTTAAGACTGTCTGTTATGTAGTGATTTTTGGTTAGTTTAGAATTATGGATTAATGTGTAGTTAATTGCAGTTATTTGTTAATTAATTATTGAGTGAGTAAATTATATACATTAATTTATGCTTATTCTAAATTTTTCTTCACGAATTGTATTGCTTATGTTATTGAATCAATTATTCTTATGCGAGTTAAACAGAGTTCTCATTCTTACGTTACGCGTTCGACAGTATTAGGGACAGCCTTTGGGAGGAGACAATGGGAAATCGGTTGTTTCTGCGTAATATTTTAAATTTAAAAATACTTCCTTTTTATTCACATGGATGAAATTTATACCTCTTAAAGAGAAAAAATTTACCCTTCTTATGAACCTACTTTCATGACTGTACGTCGCCCCGTTGGAGAATTATGCCCATTTAATTGCTAAAATTGTTGAATTTCGTGTCTAAAAATTTATTCTGCTATAAGCGTCGTTTTTGAGCACTTTCTCGTCAAGGTCATGTACTGCGGCCGGTTGCGTGGTAGGGGAGTGGTAGGTTTGTCGCATTCTTTCCCTCACCCCTCCTTGTTGGCGAAGGGGGTGGCGAGGGTGGAATTTTTTTTGGTGTGAAGAAGGAAAAACTAAGTTTTCGCAGCACTGTTCTGTGTTTGGCGAGATTTGCATACTAATTCATCAAATTTGGTGATTTTCGAAAATTCTGGATTCTGGACGATTAAAATCGTCATGCAAGGCCATGCTCAGCCTTTTTTGCCTTGGATTCGCAGCTGTAGAAGCACGTTATTTTTCTTCCTCAGGAAGAGCCGGAGATGGGAAATGAGACAAAGATGAACATCTAAAAAAATCACTTGAAGTTTACTCCCCCGCACTTTACCATCCCCGTGTTGGAGTCGAGAATGTTGTTTTTTTTATCGAATTAATACGTTAATAGTGGATGCCATTTGAATCCAGCTATCAGATTTCTTCATGAACGGTCACTTAGACCCGAGTACTACCATCAACTCGCCGAAATGGGTCTAGCCCAGTGAATTACATGATTACACCTTCTTCACATCGGTGTATGGATCCAGTTTTCATCTTCCTTCTCTGGAAACATATATGATTTATTTCATTTTCCTACATCCTTCAGGACTGCTAACATCATCTCTGCGGGTTGGAATCATGCCCAAAGGAGAGCTTTGAACTTCAAACGGCTGCTCGTCTGGAGATTGTTCCATCTGATAATATAGCAAGGCTTAATTAAGTTTAAAAATACTTCCTTCAAGTGAGTTCAGCTTTTTTTTGATTGTTAATTTCACCTGAAATTTAGTACAGCTTGCTACGTAAATTCCGTGAACATGTTTCCTAAGAAATAAGGCTAATTAAAATTTTTTAAGAGATTTCACTAATTGAAGAAAAGTTTTCCAGTAATGAATTCTTAAAGTAAGGAGTAATTGTATGTATATTTAATTTCCAATTAAATTCTATTTAACTTTAT
>KK114156.1:610547-629102 GCA_000611955.2 Stegodyphus mimosarum | reverse complement strand
TGATGATTCAGAGTTTTTCTTATGATGACTTGTGTGAATGTTTTTAACACCAGTACTCCTGCTTGGTCTTAGGGGTTGTTCGGGTTAGTAATACACAACGCAATGAATTATGGTTTTGATATTATTGTAGGCAAATTATTGTAGCAGTTAGTATTTAACATTTGGTACCACAACATTTGGTGACGTGACAAATTAGCACGGAACATCTGGTGCCGCGACAATTGCCTCATAACACTATCATTCGATATAACATCTTGTTTCCGTAAAATGTGAGGAGTTGTTATAATGAACGTCAAGCATTATTCGTAACTATATGCAGAAGCAGGAAGATTTTCCAAGGCGTACTAAACTTGCATAGCTGCAGAAGAGAAGAATGTCGTCAGGTTTTGGATCCACCAAACGTGTTTCTATGCCAAATTGGATTAAATTAACTATATCTTATGAGAAACATTACATTATAGTTCAAATAATAATGCAATATACAATTAAATATTGTGCATTATAATGCAATATACCATCAAATAGTCACGCTTAGTTACAGTTTAAAACTTGCATACTTACTATTGGCCATGTAAGACATCAAGCTATTTTAAACGAACGACATCATTACTTGTTCAAGAGGTTATCTTTGCGACGCGATATAATAAAGGGCAATGCATACAAGATACAGTTCATATATCATGTTGTTATATAGTATATGTAGGGTAATTGATTGGTTGGGACGATGAAAAAACAAATTGAATTGCAGTCGTGGTTGGAATAGCGATGATAGATGACAGCTGATGATAGCTCCAAGGGGGAATTACAAAATCACTAAATAATCTGAACATCTCTTTATAAGGTATTTCTCCCGCGTTCTTGGCGTGCCTTCGTGTTGTACTGCTCAGCACCCTCGGGGCGTATTCGAGAGGCCCGTGGTTCGATTCCCGGCGAGGGCATTGCTCATTTTTCACTTCTTCTGCTTTCAAAAATATCTAATGTCTCTACAGTGATGCTCGAACTATAAAAGTGGTGGATGATGATTCTCCTCCACCAGGATTTGGCGATTGGGCCCCCTAATTCCAGTCGCCCTTTAAAAAGGAAGTATATAACGTTTTTCTCCCGCCTTCTTGGCATGCCTTCGCGGTGTAATGATCAGCACGCTCGACGCGTATTCGAGAGGTCCGTGGCTCGAGTCCCGGAGAGGGCACTACTCATTTAATTAATCTCCTGCTTCAAAAAATACCTAATGTCTCTACAACATTATTTAAACAATGGTGAAATATAGCTTAGAAACGTGATTTCAGGGCAGTGCAAGTGGAGAAAGAGCAAAAGGAGTTGCATTTTAATACAAATTAAAAATTTAAAAGTGTTTTGTCAAAATTTTGTTACATATTTCATAATTTACATATATTATATTAGGCTTTTTATCGTTAGTCTGAATATATATTTCTAATTTGATTTAAAATTTTTATTTCTGAAATTGTTTTCTTTAAGTATTTGATTTGAGTTAAATGACAACCCCTTTTTACTTTTGCAATGAAATCATTCTTTAGCCGTTTGCACTGTCCTAGTAAATCACGTCCCTTCGCTAAGCTATATTTCTCCATTGTTTAAAACATGTAACTGCTTACTTTAAAATTGTGAAGAGCACATTGCCTGCAATGTGCCGTGCATTGTAATATGAAATGCAGTATAATAAAATCGACACTATGATAAGATTGACAAGTGCTAAAAAGAAGTTCAGATTATCAAGTGACTTTGTGATCCCTCTCAAAGTTCCAATTATGGAGTTCCAATTATCTACTGTGCTGCAAAATCAAGCTATCTTGTATCACCATCACTCCAACTACGACTGCAACGCACATGTTTTTTCATTGTCCTATTCGAAAAAATTATAAATTTCTAATGTTGACAGGGTCTTCGTCTGCGTTGTTCACCTAAAGTCACCGAAAAGTGTTAGTGATTTGATGTTAAGGGATCAAGTATTTATTAGCATTTAATTCAAAATATCTTCAACAGTAAAAGGGTAAAAGCTCTGCTATTATATGAGTAACTGAGAGCGTTGACAAAGAAAGTAAGCTAAAGGCAGGCCTCAAAATGTCGTGCGCGAATTATTTGTCCCTTCGAATTGAAGGTATGTTTGGCCATTCCATTTTTATTTGTTATCCTAAAAATTAGATGTTATGCAATGTGTTTTTGGTCGCGTACTCACCCAAAATGTTAATTTTTTCGAAAACCATCTTAAAGCGACATAAATTCTCTTTTTTCCCCTTTCGATGTTGGAAAAAAAAGTTAGAGTTCACCTGAGTAAATTTCCTTCAAAAGTACTTTGAAAAAACATAGAAAATGACACTTGATGAAATGAAAACCTAATATTTTACTTAAAATGTTTGCATTTATAAACTTTGTCAGCACACATAATTTCACTAATGATGTATACTTAATTTTTTTATTTCTATAAAGTGATTTTAATGTTTTATAATTTATTCATATCGCTTTAATGTTGTTTCCTGCGTTTAAGCAAATGATTTACTGGCTTTGACAACATTTTAAAGGGACGCAAGATTTTCGTCCAGGATATCCCATTCTGACAGTCTTTCTGACATTATATCTGTAGATAAAGATACGTTTACACGTCCTGTCTTTGGCGGAATTAAAGACTATCCTATCGACTTCATAAATGCGATATTTATACCCTGGGGAGTCTTTACTGCGCAGTTAGAAAGACGACACTCGAAGGAAAGACTTGTAGATAGACGTGTCAGTATTGAATATTACTTTTATTGGTGGATAAGAACTAATTATCGAAAACGTATTTTTCATCACAAATGATTATGGGCACAATACGCACTCCACAAGTTTTATATAAAGTGTCACATTTTATGTAATCGCATAGTTAGTAGCACGACAAAGCAAAAGGAGCGAAGTAGCAACTTGACTGAATTTAAAAGTTCGCAATTATCCAGTATGGAGGCTCATCAAGAGAAGGTTTTGGTTTAGGTTAGAAAGGTTTCAATTCCCGAAATTGTGAGTTTAGTTTCCGAATTAGTGACGTCATTAGCGTTACACAAGTCATACAAGATGCATTGATCTAGAAATGATGCAGTCCAATTACTACGAATTTTAAAACAGTGAATGGGAATTAAGGCGTTACGACTAGTTATTATAATTTTGATTTACATTATTTTTTATCTTACAGACACTCCTTTTCAAAGAGAAAAAAGCGTAGCGACAGAGAATCCTTTGGTGTAAGAAAATGAATATGTAAAAGATAATTGTAATTTAAATTAACAGCGTAAATTAATTTTCCTTCCCTATTCTAAAAATATTAATCTCTCTTTTCACTGCGTCATTTCGAAACTAATCTATGTCATATGACTCTTACATAATTATAATGACTTAAATGGAACTAAAGATCAAACAGCCAATAATATATATATACGATATCCACCAAAAAGGCAAGAATACATACATACATGTATAAGGCACACACCATTTATTAAATTTACCAGTGAAGGAAATCACTGGTAAGAACGTTCAGATTTCTAGAAACCAGAAAAAATAATAATTAATAATAAGAAAAATACTGTTTATTAAATTTATCTTTTATTATTATAAAATTCATATTTTCAAAAGACTTTCTCAGTGCTGAAATACCCTAGTTGTTCATATCTATCAAACCTGCTTTTAATTCATCCATTTAAATAATAATAGTCCGCGGCTTATTTGTCGTTCAGGTACGTAGCATTTCATTAAAATTGGTTTGCTCGAAATTTCGATCACTTTAGTTTGACCCCCCCCCTGTCCCTGAACCTGTGAGAAATAGTTGACAAAGCTCTTTATCCAGACTGAAGCTGAAAGTGGAAGAATTTCCTTAATTTAATATTAATAATTAATAAAAGCAATCTTCTAGAAGCATTGTAAACGAGTCAGTGTTCCTTCTCCAAAGCCAGTTAATAGGAGGTGGAAATACAATTTCTATAACCTATGTATTAAGATTTCTATGTTCAATATCTTTCGCTTGGATACCATATTAGATATGCTTTCATGGATTCCAAATTGTGTCCATAAACTGATACATTATCATACACTCGTGCCTAAAAAATAAGCAAACGCTAAAAGAAAAGGTACGAATGTAAAAACAGATTTAAATTGTCGAGTGCCAGTAGGCCAACCAAAATTAGCATAGAACGCAATCCCTCTATCAGAGCTTAACGCCTTAAAATGGGGCATGCCGGACTTATGCCTTCAGTCCATGCAATCCGAAATAGCCAAAGCGGATAACACCAGTCGAAGACACCATCTGCACAATGAATGCATTGAATGGCTGTCAGATTGCTGCAATTTGGTGCAACATAATCCGCTGTTTTCAGAAAGCTGAATTTGTATCGTAGTGTCATCGGTAGACTGTGAAATCGTAAACAAAGGCATCAAACCCCCTGTAGAAGACGTGGGAAGGGACGCTGCACGATTACCATAACGGCAGACAATCGCTTTCTGTTGCTATATGCAAGACGCCCTATAACACTTTCTTTCTTTTCTTTTCGCCATCGACAGAACAGCTGGCCCACTGGGTTAGGTGCTTTTCAGTCTGTTGGATCCCGTCGATGGAATTTTAAGTATGTATATATAAAGAACTTAGTAATGTGTCGTCCTGCAATTGACCCCGCTAAACTAGGAGCATTGAAATAAGGACCAGAACATGGAAAAAGGTGCATGATGGGGACTGTTGAGACTAAGGGGAACACTTATTATGGTGCATGTTAGGCAGACATTTATATAGTTATGGTACATGTTGGGCATACACTATTATGGTACATGTTAGGCATACAGTTATATTAAAGATATGCTATATAATCAGGTACAGATGCAAAAATGACCAAATACATTGTACATGTTAGGCATACACTATTATGGTACTTGGTAGGCATGCAGTTATATATAAAGAAATGCTCTATAATCAGGTACAGATGTAAAGATGAACAAATACATTACAAATTGTGGGATCCGTTAAAAGAGTTCTGGATTAATCCAAAAATTAAACATAATTGGGAATAAAACAAGTAAAATAATAATAATAATAATAAGTAAGACATTAAGTAAATTAATATATGTACAGAGCGGGCTGCTGACGGCACGGTGTCCAAGAAAAGAAGTCACTCCAGGCAGTCAGCAATGCTTTTAGCAACGGTAGTGCAGTCTCTAATGCGGCTGAGCGCATATTTGTTCTTAATTGTGTTCTTAAAACATGCCGGCATATTGATTGCAGCTGGTTTATTTAAATGGGAATTCGCTGTGTGAGGGCAATCAAACACATAGTGATCTGGATCACCAGTACTCCCACAAATATATTGGTCACTGTCTCTTAGGCGAAATCTGTGAAGATACGACATATATCGGCCATGCCCTGTCAGATACTGTGCAAGGTGCGAGGAGCTGCTATTTAAATTCTGGTTAACTTCTGATTGGAAATCATACAGTCTTCTGCCTGTGGTGCTTGTCTCCCAGTAGTTTTGCCACTGCTTCATTAGTTCACATTTGAGTGTAGTTTTCAGATATGAGTGCGGAAGGGGCATAACAATGCTACTGACATGGGGTTCATTGGCTGCGCCTTTCGCAATCATATCCTCTGCTTCATTTCCTTTAATCTCCGTATGGGCTGGAACCCATTGAACCTTGGGCCTCAGACTTGCAGGACTCGAAATTAATAGTTTTTGTATGTCTCTGACAATGAGGTGCCTACTTCGACGGTCCTGGATGGCATGTAAGCTTGACATTGAGTCTGTGTAAATTACTTTATACCCGCCATTATTAGCAATAAAGTCCAGAGCTGCCTTTAGGGCTGTAAGTTCTGATTGAAACACTGAGTTGCTGGGGTGAAGCTTCTTAGCCCAGGAATGAATAATGTAGTCACCCTCCATTGCACACCAGGCACTGCCAGTCCCGAGTTCTCCTTTGGAGCCATCAGTATATACGGCTAAGGATTGTAATGCACTTGGAGGATTACAGTTTGCTTCTATATCAGTCTTCTTATCAAGTCTGCAGGGTGGTAAGGAGAGTGGGCAATGTGATTCTCGTAGTCCGAGGATACATAAGTCTTACGCCAAATAGTAATGTCTTGTTTTAGTCTGGTCACTCTCACCGCAACACTCTCGCTCTGTACTATCAAGTGCAGGGACGGTAGCCCAGCCAATACATTTAATGCAGTGGTAGGAGAGGTACGGAATCCTCTGCAGATGCCCAGAAGAAATGGTCTTTGCGGGGAGTTCAGTACATGTTGCATTTTAATCTGATATTGACGCCCCATATGGAAACGCCATGAAGAGCTATGCGCTCAGCGACTGTGGCATACCATATTTTGAGCATCTGTGAGGAGACACCCCAGCTAGTAGCAGCTGTTCTCCGCACTGTATTACACAATTTATGCAGCCTTTCTTTAAGATCCTTGATGTGAGGGAGCCAGGCGAATCTGTCGTCTATAATCACACCCAAGTAGCGAAAATGTTTCACGAATTGTATGTTTCTGCCATGAAGGTTTACACACGGGGTACGCTCGTGCCTTTTTTCCGGGCTAATCAGCATTCCTTTTGTTTTTGTTCTTGAAATTGTGAGCTTATGTTCACTGGCCCAGCGGACTATTTTGTCTAGCGCTTTTTGGGAATTTACCTCGTAAGTTTTACGGCTGTGACCGTTTGAAATTAGCAAGAAGTCGTCAGCATACGCTATTATTTCTGATGTTTCATCATCATCAAAAAGGTTGAGCGCAGTGTCTGCTACCAGGTTCCACAGAAGTGGACCTAGGCAAGAGCCCTGCGGGCAGCCTTTCGTCAACTTTTGCATGTGGACGCCTCCGTCCGTTGTAGCTTGAATTCGTCCTTCACTCAGGTAGCTGTAGATCAAATCAAATAAAGGTTTGGGACAATTGATATCTTTGAGACATTTCAAAACATCATGCCACTACAACGAATCGAAGGTGCCTTGAATGTCTATGCTGATGACAACAGTATGCAGTTTATTCTGCTTAATTCTAAGTACTGTGTTCCGTAGGTGATACAGTGCGTGATCCACCTGCTATAAAGCCATATTGCCTAGTATTTATGAGTTTATTGGCATGAATGTAAAATTTCAGTCTTTTAAGTATTATACTTGCGAGGATTTTTCCCATGGCTGGGAGCATGCAGATGGACCTATAAGAAGCACCCTCATTTGGATCTTTATTTCCCTTCAGGAAGAGAGCAACTTCTGCTATTTTTGTGCCTTCTGGAAAGAGACGAATTCTCCAGCACGCCTGTAAATAGGAGAAACGTATTGCCGGATGCGTAGTATGCATAGTTCTGAGAATACCATTATCAAGTCCATCCGGACCTGGAGCTTTACTCGGATTCAGCTTCTAGATTACGTCATTCAGTTCCTTACTTGTTGGAGGTGGCTCAGAATCAGCAATGGATGAAGTATAATATTGTTCAATACTAGTTCGTATTTCCTTCTGCGCTGTAGTGTCTTTATGGGGATCATCATGCTCGAAAATCGTTTCCAGTATATGTGTCACTATCTGGTAACTAGTGTCGGCATTCTGGCAGACTGACGTAGTTAGACTGGTAGGTTTAAAGATCTTATCATGAGCAACTTTGAATAGTCTACCAAATTTTTCTGTTGCGCTCGTACAATATTTCTGCCAGCATTCCAGTTTAGCCTTTGAAATCATTCGTTTGTAGACTGCGCAGTTTTTTCTGAATATCATTCCAAATGCCTCTTATTCATTTGGATCGCGGCATCCTTGAAAACGGCGCCTAAGGGCCCGAACTCGACTCCGTTCGGCCGCTAACATGGAATTCCACCATGGAGTTTTATTTGGAATAAAGTGACTTCGCCGTTTAAGTATTTTATCACAAACCGTCTGCAATGCGTCTATTGTCATATTGTATGCCTTATCAAGCTCTTCTTTATTACTTGCATTTTCAAAGGCTGCTACCAAATGAGAAGCATGGAACGCTAAAGTGCTGCCAAATTTTTGGGAATTTATATATATTTTTTTCCATCTATTTTTAGCTGCGTATTGGTGTTCTAAGTCAATGTTGAATCTAATATAACGATGGTTCCTTAATGACGGGCAATCACTCCAGATATTCCAATTGTTTATTCTTGAGTAAATGGGGATGGTTGCTAGTGTAATATCTGGCCAGCCCTCTGCCCGTGTAGTCAAGAATGTTGGATGGCTGTCAGCTGAATTAACTATCATCAGGCCATGGGATGTTATAAAGTCCAGAACTGGCACTGCTCTTCTGTTTCCTTCTGGTGCGCCCCAAAGAGGGCTTGGGGCATTAAAGTCTCCTGCAACAATTTTGCTGTGAACCGGAAGTGCAACTACATATTCTAGTTCAGTCAGTGCTAATGTGATATCATGTGAGGGCGGAATATAGACACTTGTGAAAGCAATATTCCCATAAGTCTCTCAAGCTGAATTGTGATTGAGTATTCACCTTTGTCCATTAGTAATGGTGTGAGCGCACCGTTGTACACTATTGCTGCTAGATTACTAGTTGACTGAAAAACCTTGAAAGAACTCATGCCTACAATTTTTTTCATTTGTCGTGTAATAAATATTCTTGCAGTAGGGCCACTGGAAAGTTATTTTCCATTAGCCCTAGAATACTAGCAGCATTACAGCTGGCGTCGCATCTCTCTGCTGGTTCAGGCCGACAAACAATGTCGCGGAAACTGCATGAAGGTGGTCTATACGCCGACGACCTATTGTGTTCCTTTGTTCTCATCACATGTCACAGCGCGGCTGAATAACGTCCGTGTACATCGCAGTTGTACACCAGAGCAGTGGAACCATATATTCTTTAAGGATGACTCTCGTTTTAAATTCAGAAAGATTCCCGAAAGGCTATGATAGGGTTAGAGTTGTTTAGGCAGGGCTGTATAGAGCTGTATAGGCATCGAATGGCTGCACCGACCTTTACGCGATTTTTGGTGGTTCCATCACATCCGTCCGATATCGCGACGAAATACAATAGAGCATGTATGGGACATGTGGGGAAGGCAGATAGTAGGTTGAAGTGTACGATCAGGCCCCCTCCACGAACTCCGACATGTATTACTATAGGAATAAGCGCTCATGCCAAAATAAGCGATCAATGACACTATTACCAGCTTGCTTCATCGTTGCCAAACATAAATTTAGCTGTAGGATCTCATATCATTTATTAGCATGATGTATCCATGGCACTTTTTCCGACAAATTTGGTCTTTACGACCCATTTGGGTGTAATACATATGTTTTTTTATTTTACTATTTTCTATGTGATCTAGTAATGCCACGCTAACCTTTTAAAACTTGTTCTCGTTCGCATAAACTCGTTCCCGGGGTAAACCCGCTTTCCTCGTAACTGACTGTTCTACTATTAACTCTTCAATCCTGCTACTATTTCCGAATCATTAAAATGGTGCATATACGTCATTAAATTTTGCGTTCTGGCAAGAAATTGAAATCAGAAAAGAAAGAAAAATTTCTTAAAATAAAAATGATTGATTAGCATACAATAAGACCTTTACATCTTAATTTTAAAACATCTGCTTGTGGAATTTGCCAGCGATAGAAGAAATTTCTATACGTATCTGCAGAAGTTGCGTTTCATAAATAACAGGTGTTGCTGGGGTTTGAACGATGCCGAGTCTCTGCAAATCTCTGATGATTTTTAAGCACCAAAAAGATCGCTGTGGTGTTGGGAAGAATAATAATGCAGAATTCCAGGAAGATTTGTTAATGCATCTCGTAATCTTTATTTAATAATTAAAATTTGTATTCCAAATTGCTAAAGCATGTTTTCCTTTCATGTGCTAATAATATTTCACAGCTTACAATAAATATCGGTTCTAGGAATCTTCTAAACAAAAGTCGCGTAAACCATAAATTCGCACTGAATTCAAGCTAAATTTATCATTTCATCTGTAATCAGTCAACAGAATGCGTCAAGGTGATTGCGATGATATGAAAATCCTAACTTAAATTTTTTCTAAGTGATTTTTAAAGTATCGACAAATTTAAATTCATCTTGATGTGCCCACATTTAGATTTCAGTAAGCAATTCTCGTTAGTCAGTAAACAGTACATTAGAGCATGAAATATCTTTTCATGAAAACCTGTTTAGAGGCTCAGGTATTTCAGTTTGAGCCTAAATCGTATATGTGTTTCCCACTGACATAGAAATACACAGTCCAGTCACATTAATGTGACCACCACGTACTTTCCATGTCAGAGTTAAATAACCAATCACAGAAGGCAGGTGGCAGCACAGTGCAGTTGAGCGTATATAAAGGGTGTGTGAGGGCTTCGGAAAACATTTCAATCGTTGGCGTAATGCAGAAACGAAGCGATTTATCCGACTTCCAAAAGGGCATGATCATTGGCTTTCGGGCCAAGGGTGGAAGCATTTCCGAAACGGCTGAGTTTGTGAACTGTTCGCGTGCCGCCGTGGTAAAAGTGTACCGTGCATGGCAAAATGGGACTGTCCAAAATCAGCGACGTGGCAAATGTGGTGCACCACGGGCCATAGATGACAGAGGCGAACGACGGTTGCGGAGATGCGTTCGGGCAGATAGACGGGCTACCGTTGAGCAACTGACCACCAAAATGAACCAAGGGGCTACCAAAAGTGTCTCCCAAAGTACTATTCAGCGAACATTGCTGCGTCTGGGCCTCCGAAGCAGACGCCTGGTTCGTGCACCTATGCTGACTGCTGTTCATCGACGGCGAAGGCTAGAATTTGCACGCCAGTACAGCAGCTGGACGTCCACTGAGTGGCGACAGGTTGCGTTTTCGGATGAATCGCGTTTTATGCTCCATCGGACAGATGGACGTTGGCGTATAAGGCGTGAAACCTCTGAAAGGAACCACCCTGCAACCATTGCCGGAACGGTCCAAGCTGGAGGCGGGAGCATTATGGTCTGGGGAATGTTTTCCTGGCATTCTCTAGGTTCACTGATCATTGTGGAAGGCACAATGGATCAATACAAGTACGCATCTGTCCTTGCGGACCATGTTCACCCCTACATGCGCATTGTTTTTCCTCAGGATGATGGCATCTTCCAGCAGGACAATGCGAGGTGCCATACAGCTGCCAGTGTACGTGCGTGGTTCGAAGAGCACCAGGATGAGTTTACCGTCCTCCCCTGGCCAGCAAACTCACCTGACTTAAACCCAATCGAGCATCTGTGCGACCATCTCGATCGAGTTGTTCGCGCCATGGATCCTCAACCGCGTAATCTAGCGCATCTGGCCACGGCATTAGAGTCGGCATGGCTCAACATCCCAGAGAACACCTTCAGGGACCTATGTGACTCTCTTCCTGCACGTCTCGCAGCAGTCCGCTCTGCGAAAGGTGGTTATTCTGGCTTTTGACAGATGGTCACATTAATGTGACTGGACTGTGTATTAAAACTGAGAAGTTTTGCATTGCATTTTAACATATTTAAATATAATTAAAAACTATGGGTTTCAAGGAAAGTCTCACTTCCGTTTATCAAATTTTACCCAAAATTTAATCAATTCTTTATATGAATACAGAAAACGTAAATACAGAAAGTAGAAATATTTGGAAGTTTGATATAAGAGTTATTTTAGACGAAAAATCGTCACACTTATACATACAGATAAACAGATATCACTGCAAAATAGTAAAAACGTGTTGTGGAGACACACAAATTTTTACAAATTGATTGGGACAAACATCTGCTGTACCTCAATTACCAGCACCCCATTTTATCTGTATGTGTGTTCTACTTATATAAATATCTTGTTAAATTAATGTAATTTACTATGCCAATTAAATGCCAGGAAAGGTTAGTGCAGAGGGCAATACCATTTTTGTCTTTGAGGATGTTGTTGTGCCCCCGACACTTTTTCCTGTCCTGCTTCTTTTCTTGACCAGGCTATCAGTCTTGGTCCTTCCACTCCTCTGGAAGGAAATCATGATAGTGGAAGTTTTTCACCTGATTGTTGTGTTACCTCGAAGATATGCTACCAACTAAATAGCAGCTACGATTTGTTAGAACTTGACAATCCAGACCTCAGAAGACTTAAACACAAAACTAGATCTAATGTACTAACCTAGAACTTAATTTAAATTCTTAAGTGAAGCCTGGAGAGCCTAACTTTAAACACATTCAATCTATACTTTCTTTCAATTCATCTTTTATAGACAGTATTTACAGTCATGCTTGACAAAAACTTACATTTCTACAAGTTTAACTTTTACAATAATTTAAAAGCTGACATTAGCCTTTCTACATTCAACAGAAAATTTTAACATGCAATATTTTAAAATTCATTCGACAACAATCGTTATAGTTGCTATACAAAATTTACAAAGTTTTGCTACAATTTTTCTTTAAGTTAACCCATTTGATGTCTTTTGACTAAATATATTCATTAATTAGTTTCTCGCAACTTGAGAATTGTCAAAAGAAAGGTATTAACAAAATAAATTTCCGCCAACTTGAGAGTTCAAAAATCTTTTCTGTTTAACATATCATTACAACTTCAATCTCTCAAACTTGCGAATTCAGTTTCTTGCTTTAGATAGTATTTAGCAACTCTAAACACATGACATAAATCGAACTTTCAATACAAAACAGTAAACAAGGAAAATTTTCACTTATCATTTTGGTTTCTATAATCCTCCATTCTTTTTCTTTTAGAACTTTTCCCGTGTGGGAGATCTTAAACTTTGAACTCTCAGTCTTCTCGGGCGGCTGGTATTCACTTCCGGCCCCTCCTTTCTTTTTGTTCCTCTGGCGTTGAATCGGCCTGCTTTTCTCGTCGGTTGAGAGTTTTGGTACTCTGGCCTCCTCTTTGCCTTATAGTAACTGGATCTTTTCGCGGGGTCTTTCAATCGTCGCTTGGTTTTTATGGATTCCTGAAACGGAATGAGTCTTTCCTCGGAGGCTCGTTTCCTTCTCATGGATCTCGGCTCCCATCTTCCTGCGGCTTCTTTCGAGGTAGATAGCTTCAGTTCTGGTGTTGGATGTTTTCTTTGAATATTCACCATGGGCCTTTTTCCGTTTTCACATCGGCACTGACTTCTGTTGAAGGGGAACATTTCTCTGTTTCGTTCTCTTCGTTCTCGCTGAGCCTGAACCTTGGGGCTGCTATTGCGTTCGCTTCGCGGTACATTGTTCAGTATTTTCCGCTCGTTTCCTTTTTGTTACTGGGGGATCCCTGCTAGACGACGGCGAAATCAATGTTCTTGGCGCACTTCCAAGATCATGCATTATATCTTTTAAAACTTGAAAATTCGTACGACTATAGCACAGTTTAAGCTGGTCCACATTAGCAATTGTTTGTTGATCATTTTCCGCCTTTAGGTAAAACGTAGAACATTTGATTTTTTCGATAATGAATGGCCCATCAAACCTGGACTTAAATTTGGCTACCCTATTTTCGGGTGCAGATGATAGTGAATGTTTTATCTTTAACACTGGCCTATCGTATATTCTACCTCGTATATTCTACCTCACGTCTCTTACTATCATAATAGACTTTTTGTTTCGACCTTGCCGCATCAGAATTTTTGATGGCCTTATTAATAATTTTCTGGATATCTTTCAATTGAACCTCTTCCTGTCTTTGTTGAACGAAATATAGCTTACCCACTGGTCTTAAAAGAATTCTTCTTGGGAATAATTCTGTAGGGGTTTTTTGTGTGGTATCATGTTTCGCTGATCTCAAGGCAAAGCTTAATTCATTAACACATCTGTCCCAATGGTCATGATAATTTTTAACATATCCACGAATAATTTTATCCATATTCTTATTTACTTGTTATACAAATATTCGATTGCGGTCTATAAGGTACCATTTTTAGATGGCGTATGCCAAGGCCTGTACAAAGATTTTCAAATAAATTGCTTACGAATTGCCTATCATTATCTGATATTATTTTTACTGGGCCCCGTACTTCAAGATATATTTGTTTAGAAACGAATCTGCTACTATTTTTGCTGAAGCTCCTTTAAGGGGAATTATTTCCGCCCATTTCCACAGTGATCCACAATGATTAACAAGTACTATTTTTATCAATTTTTGTTCTAGGGTAGGTACTAAGCAAATTAATGCCGACCATTTCATTTGGAAAAGTGGTTTTTACGCTATTTAAATACCCGGACGGATTGTAATTAATGTCGTTAATTAATTGACACAAGTGTCATGACTTGACATACCCCGTCACAACTTTGTACAAGCGCTGATAATACATCGCTTCAAGGACCCTTTGCAGGGTATTATTACCCCCGAGATGGTCTCCTAATTTCGAGTCATGGAGCTCCTCTAGAATACTTAAGCATAGACTCATTGGGACTACCGGCCGCAATTCTTGATTATCGTTGGCTGTTTTCATGTAAAACAGCAATTTGTCGACCCGCCCTATTGCGAATAGCCGTTAAGTATACATGTTCAAAATTTTCGGGATCTTCCAGATAAGCGTAAATGTCTTTAAATTCTGGGTCCGTTTTTAATTCGGTAATTATTGCTTCACGGGTTTCAATTATTTTCGCAGTTAGCATCGTAAATTTAGTTGTATTTCAGGCTTCATCGATCTTCATTCTTGATAGTGCAATCGAAACTACATTTTCTTTCCCCGGCGTGTGTTTTACTATTAAATTTAACTCTTGCAGTTTTAGTGTCCAACGTATGAGCCTGGGCGAAAGATTTTTACCGGAGTATAGGCGACGAACTGCCGCGTGATCTGAATACATAGTTATCGGGGCACTTCGGAAGTACACACGGTATTTTTGCATCGCTAATAGCACCACGAGGGTTTCCCGTTCAGTTGCAGTATAATTTCGTTGCGTTTGATTGAGCGTCAGTCTAAAAAAAGCCATTGGCTGCCTATTTTCGGAAAGAACTGCGCCAACTGCGTAGTCTGTCGCGTCTGCTGCAATTTCTAGATTTTGATCCCTCTCAGGGAATTTAAGAACAGGGGTGTTAATTAAGGCGTGTTTCAGTTCTTCAAACGCCATGTTTGCCTCCACTGTCCATGTGAACCTCGTCTTTTTTCGTTTAAGAACCAACAAGTGTTCAACTATCTTTGAAAATTTTTTATGAATACTTTATAATATTAACGTATCCCCAGAAAAGATGATAATTTCTTGGCCGTATTTGGTAGTGGATAGATAACTTTTAATCGCTAAGACTTTAGAAATGTCAGTTTCGATACCGTTTTTCGAGATTTTATAGCTGAGGTATATAAATTCCTTGGCGGCAAATTTACACATTTTTGGATTAATTTTCAGGCCCGCCTCATTTAATAATGTAAAAACTTCCTCTAAATGTTTAATGTGTTCCTCTAGTGTTTCGTTGGTCACAATAATATCAGCGAGATAGATGGCTGAACGTTTACCAAAGACTGGCCTTAAAATAATATCCATAACCTTTTGAAATGTAGCCGGAGCTCCGCTTAAGCCAAACGGCATTCTCAAAAAGGAATACATGGCTGACTTTGTAATAAAAGCTAATTTTTCGACATCCTCGGTTTTTACTGCGATTTGAAAATGGTCTTACGTCTGGTCTAAAGAGGTCATATATTTAGTCGACCGAATTTTTCTTATAATTTCATCTATTATCAGGAAGGGATATGTGGGGTATTTCGTAATGCTATTTAATTTTCGATAATCAATTGCGAATCTCCATGCGTTGGGATCTGCGGATGGCAGTCCATTCTTCTTTCTACATAAAACTTCAGGACTAGCATAGGGGCTGCTACTTGGCGTAATTATCTTATCCTCGAGCATTTTCTTACTGTGTTGCTCGAGGATGTGTTCCTTCACCCAGTCGTATCTATAAGGTTTTGAACGAACTAAAGGTCAGTACCAGTATCTAAACTATGCGAGACAATCTGGCAGAAGCCAGGTTAGTCATCAAATAACTGAGAAAAGGTTCTTACCAATTGTTGGAGTTTTCTTTTTCTTCTTCTTCGAGGTGACTTAGATTCACTTCCGGGAGTGCGACATTTTCTTCTTGATATTTGTCCATCTTAACCTGTAAAGTAGAATCTTTAAAATTAATTTTTGCGCTAGCTGAGCGCAAGAAATCAGACCCCAATATAACTGCGTTAACAAATTCTTTACTACAAAAAACTTTATTTTCTGCACCTCGTTTTTCATTTGAACATGCAGCCTCACTTTTCCCAAGTGGACACACTGTTCGCCTTAAACAGCAATTACCCGCTGTCCCGCTGTGTTAAACAATCTATAACGATGAAGAACGATGAAAATGATTTTAAAAAAATCCTGCTACAGGAAGCTGCATTGAGCCCTGGTCTCCAGTAGGGCAGTAGTGGGAATGTCGTTGAGCAATATATGGATCTCTGGTAAGGCGAAATTTTGTACCGCTACCGTATTCAGTTTGATTTCTCATGGATTTACCTTCTCAATCGCTGACTTCACCTTCCTTCTGGTCACCATGACTGGTTTATATTTTTCTTTTCAACCCTTTGGTCCAACTGCTTTTTATTTCCCCCACGCTTTGGTCTGACCAGCTTTTTTAATATCTGGCTTTGCTACTTTCTCCTCTTGCCGATAGGAATTCTGTTGATCTTGAGGTTTCGTTTGGGCGTGAAACTTTGAATACTGCCTAAAATTGTTCGCACGTGCGTTTACGGCCGATCGCCTACTCTGAAATTTGACAGCTAGTTCGAATAAACGTTCCAGCGTCTGCGGATTTCTAACTTCAAGAAAGTTCTGAATTGACGGCAGCAACCGCGAAAAAATTATTTCGATGATTTCTTTGTCGGGCCTTTTCCCATATAATAACTTTAGAATGTGGATCTTCCTTAAGATGAAATCTTTTAATTCGTCGAAACTAGTTTGATATTTACTAAATAATTCTGATTTCAGTCTTGAGCGGTTTCTCACAATTGGGAATGCTTTCAATAGCGAATTTTTTAAATTTTCCCAAGTATACGTTTCGAATCCTAGTTTCCTCAACAAACTCTTGCTAATATTCTTGTACCAGCTGAGGGCTTGACATTTTAGGTTCGACGTAGCGATGGTAATACTTTGAGGCTGGTTGACAAGATATAACGTGAAGTGTAGATCCAGCTGCTAAAGAAAAGTCATTACTGATCCTCTTCCATCAAAAGTTGCTGTTGGCTTCATCACCGTTCTCATACTTTTCTGGAATGAAAGTGATTTCAGTAAGTGGTAGGTACTGTATATAAAGAACATAGCCAGACTACGGTTCGCGAAGTAGCAAGCATAGTTTCGTTTTCAAAGGTAATTTCAAGGTACCTGAAATCGTAAATCTATTGTCACTTTTATAGCTTTGAATGGATCGTATCCTGTCCCTTTTTCTCTTGTCATTTAGTTAGCTATCAGTCTTAGTGCCGCATTTCTCTGAAAGTGCAAGAACCAGACGAAAAAAAAAGCTGTATTAGGGGTATAAAGATTAACAAGTAACAAAAGCTAGTTTTTCAAAAATTTGCATTGTTGTTTAAATAGTTATTTATTTACTTTCACTGCTACTTTAGTTTTATATTAATTGCAGAGATATTGTGTAAACAAATAAATATACCACTTTACGTAATTTTAAGGTAAATTCTTTTAAAATCATTTGAAATATTAAAGTAAATTAAGAAACTAGCACAAAAATATTTTAAAAAATTAGTTTTGAATAACATAATGAGCATTTTAAATTTCACTGTTTTCATCCCTGTATACTAAATTTCAGAAGTGAGTCGACACGTAACGTATAATGTTCTGTTATTCAAATAGAAAATCTTCTGTTGAACGCACACGTGTTTGCTTTTCATATTGGTAATTTTTATCATATTTTTGACCTCTATAGTTATCAAGTTGAAGTTTATTATGGTTCCAAATATCCAACAATATCATTGTCAATCTTTGTTCACACGACACTTTGGCTTCCAGAGACTCCATGAAATGTTCTTTAGCTTGAAAGTGGTTCAACTTATTTCAATAGATCTACATACCATGGACAGATTTTACTCATGGCTCACGTTTGGTGTGCAGTTGAGGATGATTGATAAATATTTTAACGTAGCTAATCTGCATTTGATTTTATCTTTTATTTTTGATTTCAACGGAACAAAAATTTAATTTTTAATGTAGCTAAACCTACTAAACATCTGTTATTTGCCTTGCCGTGGTTCTGCGGAAATGATTCCAGTACATAGCTGAATTGTTCAAGTAATTGAACAAGTTAAAAAATATATTCTTAAATTCTTTAACTTTATTGTGTACTTTGACGTATTTGATGGAAGCATATGTTTCTTATCTTCTTACTTTCGTATTTACAACTAAGGAAAACATTCTGTTTCACATTCTAAATTACAAAACTGCTCGCTTACTTAATTTAGTACCAATTCAGCTAGTTAACTATTAACTACTTTGATATTTTTAATGCTATCAAAAAAATTAATTCTTCCTCTTTAAAACTTTTCAGAACGTGATATGTTTGGTATATAATAATTCAAACTGTCATATATATATGTATATATATATACATGAATGTTTATGTATGTTATGTATATATATTTATATACACATACATAA
>KK114156.1:597537-610531 GCA_000611955.2 Stegodyphus mimosarum | reverse complement strand
ATATTATGCTAATATATATATATATATATATATATATATATTGGTTTTCATAAGATTTACACTTTACTTCTTTTCACTTTCATGTGATCAGAATCTGTTTTAGCACTTTTATGAAATATATAACTTGTGTTTTGGGATAAATACCCATTTTTTTAAATGTGTTTTAAAATTTACTTCACACTGTACTTTCTTTTTTTAATTTCTAAACTGAGCTCAAATAATTCTAGTAACGTAGTTTTTGTTTGATTCATATTATTATAACAAACATGTAATCACCCGACATGAAAATACGAAACAAAAATTTTACCCCACTCCATGAAGATTTTCTTCTCCGCTTGATTGAACTCGTAGCGAATTACAGAAAATTAACGGAGAGCATAAAATGCGGCTGCCGAGACAGACTTTCCGACCGGAAGGTTGTAAACTGTGAAATTAAGCCATAAAAGTGCGAAGTTTTTAATTCTTTGAATTTTGTTGAAGGGAACCAAGTTTAAGATCACAAAGCAGTTAAATATTTGCAACGAAAAGAGTATTTGAAACTTTTCCGAGCAGTTTACAAAGTCATCATAATGAATTTCAGAATTTGAGGATCTGTAAAATGAAAATTATCAGACGCATAGCTCCTAGATTTACTACTATAGTAATAGGAATTAAATTACCGCACGAAATGCAGTTAGTTCCTAAAGCCACAGTTATTTAAAAAATATTTTATTATCAATGTAACTTCATAAATAATTTTTCAGTTAGCGTTTAAATTAGATCATTACTCCTATGCACCAATATCAGAAACAAGTTAAAAGTGGATTAATCCATTTTTAAACCTCCTTGTAGCCAAAAATATGTAATATTTTAATACACCTTGACTTACTTTCAATCCAAGAACCAGACCAAATTAATGTTTTAAGCAAGTAACATTTGTCCTTAGGTATTAAATAATAATATTTGACTTGGTAGTCAAATGGTGTTGTGTATGTTTAATAAGTAATTTAGATTTGCACTGGGCAACTCTACGATTTTTTTCAGCACTGGAAGGTAGTCTAGAATTCTACGACTAGATTAGCACTACGTAAGTAATTACTATTAGAGAGTTTACTGTGTGAGCAGTATCGATGATCTGCGATACTTTTTGTTCGACTGAAGAGAATTCACTTTATATTCTGCTATTTCCCTTGACTATTTATTGATATTTACCTTGGTGTGAGGATTAAAAACTGCTGAATACTGGTAGTTCCTTCGCATTATCGAACACACGCAAACGTGCTGATTGCATGTTTGGCTTTCATTGTTCTTTTCATGTGTAATGGGAAAAATGAGCCAAATATCCTCGACAAAGATATCGTTCCCTTTTATGGAGATAGCCCTCGTGTGCATTGCCTTATTCGAATAATCATTACTTTGCCTTGTTCTAAGAGCTATTACTTGTTTCAATAAGAGGCCGTTTCTTTCTCATCTTCTGGTGCATTTATTAATGATATCCCTGCGAACTTGCAACGAGAAATAATTTAATCGAAGAGATTATCTAATGGAGTTTCACTCATATTTTAATTATGTTGGATTATCTTATTTGATTACGACAAAGCACTTGGGGGCTATCTGCTTAGAGAAAGGAAAGCATTCGTAGAGGCTTTATAATGGAAAGTCGCTCTTATTTCACCACAAACATGAAGAAAACTTCGAAAACTTCCATTCAGCCAAAACAAATCACCGAGATTTTGTCCCGAATTAAAGTACCAGTGTTCAGAGGTTTTATTTTTTGGCCGTCGATGGGCCCATTTGTATTTGAAAATTTCATATTTTCTGTGTTTCTTCCCACAACAGTTATTGATGGTTTTAATACATCACATCTAAATGAATCTTACTTAACTAGGACATACGAACATAGTTTGAATCTGTTTATTTTTCTTTACCGATAACTTTATTCGTTTTCTTCAGATCTTGTAGGTATGGGTAGTACTTTAATTTTTCGGTTTAATGAGTTATAAATTGCTTACCTACTCTTAACTCTGGCGTTCACTTTGCTACTATAGTTTAGATTAGAAATGCCAAAATTCTATATTCTAAAATTTAAAAAACGTATGTTCTAACAGTTATTTGAGTATTATCATTTAAAATTGCATAAGCAATAATGTTTCTTTATTTGTATTAGTTCAGTGATTTCCAACAGTAAAATTTATTTCTTACCAAGAAATGAATTTTATAAATAGTAACAACGGCAAAATATGTTCACAGTCAAGTCTACACAACTACAATATAGCTCACTGAAGAAAATGAAAAACAAATTATATCTTTATTAGACACACTAAAATCAATATACTCATTAGAATGTTTGGGTTATTATACCGGTATTGATGATCTAGAATTATAGGTGCTGAATACTTAAATGTCAATTTTTCACGCCAAATATAACTTACATAACTTATAGTGATTTCAGAGTTCCGTTTTAAAAAAATCATCACGAGAAGTAAAATGTTCTTCTGGATTAATCAAAAAGAATACTGCTTTTCTGAAATGGGAAAAAAAATGAGTATTTCTAGTGATCCAAATCATCTTCACAATTGACTAATAAAACTTGATTCTTTCCCATAAATCTTATTCGTTTCCTATCAGTTTTCATCACTGATGCTGCAATATGGATTTTATAGCCTATGGTCAAGCGAGAAGGAAATTTAATTCCATCTGTGATGGGATTAAAATATATTAGTTTCAGAAAGGCATAAAAGTGGACGTCACAGCTAAAGAGTAGAAAGAATTTCGCACTTTACCCCGAAGTGTTCAAGAGAAAAAAAATAAAACTGTTTTATGTTATCCCATTTATAACATGTTCTCTTTGTGATAAGTTCCAAATCTTCTCTTACTTGCAATTTTCTTTGAAGCAGGAAATTAAACCTGCTTCACAGAGCACGTATAAAATTCAAATAAACATTTTATTGATAAAGTGTTATTTTGTTTATATCTTACTTTCTTCAAAAAATACTGAAATAACTCGTTCGTTGTTTTATTGCAATCAAATCTAGATTCGTGTATATCTTTATCAGCAAAGTTTTCTAATTTAATTTTGTCATGTAACTTTACACTTCAAGAGAAATATGAAACTTCTAAATTAAAATGTAAGACTATTTATTTTAAAATGTAAAAGAAGCTTCAAAAATATGATATTTAAAATTCTTATGCTAACTCATTCATTCAGGTGATTAAAAGGTTCTATGAAATCAAACAAAATATTATTTTTAAACAAGAATCTATGGAGTGTCATGTATTACATATTTAGAGTACTGCATGATACTTTAAATATGAACGAAATTCGTTTCTGTCTATCATAATTGGATATAATGTGTATAAAGGTTTAATGCTAAAACATGAAGGAAATTGCATACTTACCCTTTCTGTCTTATCTAAGTTAGAAACATACACCATCATACGATAACATTAGAAACAGACAGAACATGAAATATCATTTCATATTCATCATTACCAATTCAATTCGAGGAGGAAATAATAAGTTGCAAAAATGTCATGTTTTACCTACTTCTTATGTTTATTAAGTCACAGGCAGGATGCTTCTGTTTTCTGGTGATTTATCACTTAAAAATATTAATTAGCAGGTAAAATTCAGAATCCAGCAAAAATAGTCTAAAACAGCATTTTGATATCTTTACAGTATAAGGTATTCCACCCTCCTTCTTATCATGTCTTCGTAGTGTAATAATCAAGTATGCTCGGCCCGTAATCGAAAGGTCTGTGGTTCGAGTCCCACGAAGAAACTGCTCATTTTCACGTCTCCTGCTTCAAAACATTTCTAATGTCTCTACGGTGGCGCCCGAACAGATAAAAGGAGGTGGATGATGATTCTCCGCCACAAGGATTTGACGAATGGGTCCCCTAATCCCCAGTCGCACTTTAAAAGCGGGAGTATTCGAACGATCCGTGGTTCGAGCCCCGGCGAGGGCATTGCTCATTTTTCAACTCTCTTGCTTACAGAAAAGGTACCGGAAGTCTCTACAACGAAACGCAAGCGGGAAAGTTGTGTCACTCACGTATACTTGCATAGCTGATAGAGAGCATCAGCATATTCTCTATAAACAAGAACAAATTAAATAAAATCTGGAACAACCTAGCTGATGTTGTAAGGTGGCAGATGTGTTATTTACTAATATTGAGCTCTTAAGATATAAGTATTAAGATCTGAGATCTGTAGCTCTCCATTACTATTGATTATTCAATATAGTTCTGACATACAGTGCATTTGTATAAAAGATCAACATTACAAAATTGACTGGACATGCATAAAACACAAAGAAGAGAACAAATTAAGCTGAAGATAACAATATGTGTATGTAGGTTACACATTTTAAAACATATTTGAATGTAAATATTTTAAACCAAGAAAATGTGATTCCTCCCCCCCCCGAAAAAAATATGCAAATTTTGATGCGGTAGTTCAAGAAGGAAATAAAAAAAGGCAATCGAATGTATCAATACAGTCATCAGCGATTAGTAGGTGTAGTTTTACGTAAAACAACATAGAATGTTTTACCATATGCATCCGTACAACCATAAAACAATACGAGAGATAACAGCATGGCAACCTGACTATCATAAGGGCAGTGTATGGCAAATACTACAGAAACAAGGTGTCCATACGTACTATGAAATTTCTCAACAAGAATTATTACCACGAGATAATGAGCATAGATATTAATGGTGAAATTAGGCTGAGAAAGGAGTTGAGCGTGAAGCAAATGTTTTTCCTTCAGCATCTTTCAGTTCAATGAATTGATACAGCAGTTATTATTACAGTTTTGATTATCGTGACTTGATTATGATTTGATCATAGAATCGAATCATTTGATATCAGGTGAGTTCGTCTTTTAACAGCTAATCCGATGTTTGGAAAACCGCATTTTAAGACTTGTGTTCCTTGAAATCTTATTAATTATACAGAGGTACCTCCAGCTTTTACAAGAAATCTTACCTGACACTTTAAATGATATTTCTCTATGCACGTTATTTTTGTTGCAATGCCAGTCCGACGATGCTTTGGCGCACCATCAGAGACAAGTGCGTTAATTTCCGGCAAATACGTTTGAAGAACAGCTCATAGGTTACTGAGACGTTATCGGTCACTGTGGCAATTTTTTCTCTTGGGAGTTACATAAAAGATCATATGACACCATCTACTAGTCTCCTAGATATACATCATCATATCACTTTTGCGTTCAGTAGTGCTATCTTCCATGCTATTGTATCAGCATACAGACATATTTTCTCGAATAGAAATGTGCATTGTATTATAAGATCATTATACTATAGGTGAACTTTAATCTTATGTTGTTGCACGGATTTACAAAAAACTTATCTTTCAGAACATAACAAAAGAATCATAAAATCGCAGGAAAATAATTTTACCCAAATAATATTATTCTTATCCTTCCAGCATTATTAGATTTCGGGAATTTCCTCTCTGTTTTAAATGCGAGCAGATAGTTACATAGTAAAATGTAACACGCAACTACTGTACAGCACTTCTTTTTGGAAATTTTAATTCATGGATTGATCCCTTATAAGTTCATTGTACACATTGGGCACCTCTTTTGAATTTCTAGTAAGTTTCATTTCCTTTTAATTTTTATTTTTGGTTCTTTACACGAAATCTAAAAAAGTGAAGGATCTGTTATTGGTTTGTCTCTAAATATTATTATAGAAACAAATTTAGAAGTAAACAAGCACCGTTTCGATGCATTCTTCAGTATTTCTCATTACTGGCAGAATAAACAAAGACATCAATAAATGATTCATTTAAGTGACATACACTCTTTTAAGATTTGCAAATATTTTGAACTGCCGTTTTTGAAGAATTTTTTTTCATTTTTGTCATAAATTGTGCATCTCATCTCGAATACTAGAATGTACACATCTTTTACTTTAAGATGTGATTTATTGAGAATAAAGTATTTTGGAGATTGTAAGTAACCCCTTATTATATTTTTTGCTTACTACATTCTCTTTACACTTTTCCGATATCCTTTATTTTATATAGCTCAAATTCACTTAACAAAGGTTATGAAATTTGCACCTGCTTTTATGTGGAATACAACAATTATAAAATCTTCAGATCTTACAGAACTAGTCGAATATCTATCAACAGGTATACCCCTTTAACGGAACATTCTACGTTAACACGCCGCTCCCCTCACAATAGGAGGCAAGCAAACTCCCATTTAATGTAGCTTTCTTGAAACTGATAAAAGTATTGATACCGTACATGACTTCAATCAAGTCTTTAGCCTGTATGACCAAGCTCTTCTTGTAGTTTTCTTAAAATACAACTATAGCTAGCTACTATATTCTATGAAGACATTTCCTTTCTAACTAAACTTATAAGTAGTTTATAAAACAAAGCATCAATTTAAAAAACTGATCTTGTTCAATCTTGAACTGATTGAAAAAGTAAAAAAATAAACTAAAAATCTTCATTCATCTTGCAAGAAGAGCTCATTACAGATAATCGGAGATTAATATAAATTAGAAATGTGTTTTAAAGCATAATTCTTATGTCATTTTATGCAATGCTTAATGAACATTTCTAGAGAAATTTTCCTAGTCCGCTTCTTTATAAAAGTCAATTTTATGATGAGTATGTACTTGTCTCCGCTGAGAATTGTCGTTAAAGTTTGCAGAAGCAAATTCGAATACTGTTAAAAGCAGGTGATCCTTTATGACGACGGAATGAACATTTTACGACCCATCACTCAGAGGGAATAGGGCAAAGTATGTCCTAGAAGATCATAACGTAAAACTAACCCTGCAAAATATTGCCTCCTGGAATATCAGCAGTATCTTCATTTCACAAAAGCACTGGAATACGTGGAAAGAAATACTCTCCTCGATGAAGAAGGGAAAAAAACGAAAATACCAGGCGCCCGAAAGTGAAAAGAGAGAGAGAAGCGAGGGAACTAGTAAAAAAGTAGCGATGAAATATAAAATAATCTTGGAAGAATGAAACGGCATCTCAGGTCACCGGAATGACATCGTAATGCCATCAAACTTACTTCCCACCGTCTAAGGTGCAAGAAAAAAAAGGAAGCGATGTATGAAGGTATATATAAAAAGAAAAAGATGAAAGAAAAAATATCAAATTTTCTCGATACAACGGATACCGCAAATGCCGAAAGGTATACGATGAGTGAAGGGAAAATGACTGTATTTTCATTCCCGACGGATAGAAGTTGGGAGAAGCATTTTTTTTTTGAGATTGCGAGAATATTTTAACAACTTCGCTAATTCCTTTCCAGTGCAAACACTAAGTTTTAAAATTCCTTTTTAAAGCAGAAGACGGAATGTGAAGACGTGGTCCAAGAAATTTCAACAATGTAAAGGGTGATCAATATTTAACAAATTTATCTGTTTTATTAAAACAATATTTTTTCTCAATTTTTTTCAATTCATTTGTTTTACAATTCTGAATTTACATTGTGATAAATCTCAGAAATCTCAGTTATGGTAGCTAAATCTCAGTTATGTAACCTTATTTCAGTCAGACAGAAACTTTTCGAATTACTAAGTGATTTTTCTATCATTGTAGGGTTATGCTTGATGTGAAAGAGCTGCTGATTGCCTGTTTGCTTATTTGTTTAAAGCCTAGCTATATATTGGTTGCACGATAAATAAGTGAACATTACTCACTGTGATTTCATAAACTCATTTTATTTGATATATGTTTGTTGAAACAACCATCTCACAAACACACTTACCTGTCCATTAATTTACTATAAAACTCTTGGTCTCGTGTTTATCTATGAAGTAACTGTTTTTTTGTTTTCATTTGACGTGCAACGATTGGGTTGAATACATTAAAATCATAGGACAGAGAGTTAAGTTGTTGTAGCATTTCCCTAGAACACATTCATTATAATGACGACGAAATTATTGGCGCATACTTTAAAAATTTCCAAGTGTGTAACGTACTTCTTCCGACTACGCTCATTCTGGCAGGAAGGTCTTCAGGAGAGTCAGTATGAGCATCGTTAGTTAAGAGCTTTCGTCACTGCGATGCATGTATTGCCATTCTGGTCGTTCCTTTAAAAGTATTCTTGCAAATATCAAACATTGTTTTTTACAAATGTTCGTTTAATGCAATGGACGTTTTCTTTCTGCATATAACTGTAATTCCGCGTTTACATTTTACAATAAATCATGCGCTGTATCACGAAAACGGAGCCTTGGAATGTTATCTCCCGTGAAGACATAATATTCAATTTTCATAAACATGTACAGTAATCGATTAATATAGTTTAAAGTATGTAATTCCATATTACCTAAATTTTGACTGAAACATTATTTAAATTCATTCTTAGGCTCCTTAGTTCTCTAGATAAAAATCGCATTATCCGTCCACCAAATAAATCTTTAATGCCTTCTTCATCTCCACTGTTTTGTGAGTTTCTAGCAGTTTATAAATTAGTATTAGTTATCTATAATTCCCTTCCTTGGTTAACAGAAGTTTACAGCAGCTTTTGAAAGGTTAGCAGGCATTAGGTACTGTTTCATAAATATTACCTCTGAGATCAGTTATTAGTTTTCTAATTTAAGAAGCAACAAATTTTACTTTCAATAACCTTGGAGAAAATTTATTTATACGAAAGTAACACTTTACTGCCCAGTATATCTATGGAATTTTTCATTAACGCACTTAAAAAATAGACCAGTGCCCTTTGTGTAGACTTGACAAATATTTAGAAATGTATTTTTAATATCAGATATTAATATCTTACTTTCAGGCCAAAATATATTTAATATAATATTTCTCGTTTCTTTTCCTGTCTAATGTTTGTTTATTTCACCTCCATGAAATATAAGAGCATTCTCTATATTCAAATTGTGATCCAAGCATCAGAACTATTAGCCTAAAATCTGCAGAAATGTTTAGAGTAATAATTTCATAGTTGATAATGCTCATTTCTCAGAACATGGTATCAACTCAAAACTCATGTTGTTCAGCGAAAGTTTAAAATTTTTATGCGTTTTCTCTTTATTAAGTATAAGCATTTGGTACTGATAGATAATCAAAATTAAAAAGCATGTCTGATATTGTTCCTCAATTCGAGCATCATAATTAGTGCCCCAGACTTAAGAAATGAGTCTACTCATTGCAAAAGCTATAAAATATCATCCTTTTAAGGAAATATATGTTTTGAAACTAATTTCTGTTGTTTCTAACAAAAATGGCTCATTTTTATTATTTTAGACATCTTTTATTTTAATCTTAGTGTGAAAGTGTTATTATAAATCTCAATAAGTTCTCAGAAAAGGTTATATAAGTTAGCTTGAGTGGAGAAAATGTTTATTTGCAGAAATTCTTATGTTTTCCGAAGAAGAAAACGTGAGAAACAGCTTTGTTATTCCCAGTTCAGGTTTTTATGGCTTTGGTACCACTTTTTACTCTTATAGGCCTTTTGGTCACTAATGAGTGACTTTTAAATTGCAGCTGGCCCAAAAATACCGTTCTTGTGGAGCTCTCTTTGTATTGTTTTGATGCTGAAAGGATTTGTTGAAAGGATGCGATATTCAGTTCAGCAGCCATTTTGACGGCTGAAGGTCTTATTTTTTATCACAGTCCTCTTCAGTGATCGTCTGTCACGATAACACAACACACATTTTCGTCCGCTCTGTGATTTCGCGGATACGGTTTTCCTGTTTGAGTTAAAAATCTTAGGTACTGTACCTCCTGAAACCCCAAACACTTCAGCTACCTTGTTTTACAGAAGCATCACCATACAAGCCCCAACAATTTGAAGACGTTCAAATTCATTAAGCTCCGATATATATTTTGGCATTCCCCGTTCCGCAAACTTAATCGCACTACAGGCCCCTTGAGAGGCAGGTGCAACGCACCCAAATTGGGGCGTCACTGGCCGTCAATCTGCTACCCAACAGTCGCACGGGCGAACCCGTCGCAGGGGGTCATTACCCAGCATATCCAGGGCGCTACCCCCGGGCTACTAGAACCACCCTGCTCTAAGACATGCCAGACCCCGGGCCGGCCAATAAATAACCTTTCCGGAGTCCCCAGAACCACTAGGTTCGTAATTTGTATACCCCCGTGGCCGAGACTGCCTAGGTACAGATCCTAGCCAGTAGCTTCGCAGAGTTCTCTACGTCGACCCCCGGGGGAAGCTCCGATATGGTACACTCACAGCTGCACAGAACTGTGTCGATAACGAATGCGTTGCGACGTATTCAGGATGCTGTACAGGTGGCGTTAGTGAGCAAACACATCAGGTCACCAACATCGTCCGCACAATGTACCTGAATCCTTCAAGACAGGCGGCTGGCAGTTCGGGATTCTGGGTCGATGCTGTAAGTACATCAAATTCTTCTTGATTTTTGGCCATAGTTCTTCTTCTTCGGGCGCCACTGTCAGGACTACTCTTCCTTCTAGTTGATTTTGCGAACATAACTGGAGTTCTGTGTCAGAACAGTCAGCTTAGAAGACGCTTTACAGAGACTAGTAACGCGAAGATTGGCCCTTTAATATTACGTATGTAATGAACAGATTGTAAAGACTACAGTACATCTTCAAATAGAACTAAATTGTGGCCTTAAAGGCGGACAACGAAAAATTCACGTGTGGTAAAAGCCGCAAGAAATCGCTTTAACGTTTCGTTGTAACACGTATGGGAAAGGCCGCGAGAAATCGCTCTATCATTACAACTCTTGGCTAAAAGCCATGACTTAAATACGTCTAAAGTTTGCAACCTCATTTGCATTCACTAGATCTATTCGCGCTTATTCTGGCCGGAAATGGAAAATAAGGGAGGATAGTAAAGATTTCAAATGAAATAAACGTTACTAAAACTTAAAGTCTCTACACAAGGATCTTGCATAAGTTAACTGGATGTGCTACCACTTACTTACTCAAAGCGAGCAATCATAGGGAAATGCGATAATTCCTTAGAAATTTAGCTGAGAAAGACATCCAAACTGACCTCAAACATAGAACAATAGAGACAGTGGAAATGTTACGTAAACATAGAGCTTGATAGAGAGCTTCCGATTTTCATAAATGAGTGTTATAAATTACAAAATCAGCGTTTTTTGAGATAACAAAAATGTTTCTTAATTAGTATTTCCTGTGCACATTAAAATTGGTTCGCCGAAATATTGACGAAGATTCCAGAAAATGTCTGTTTCCATTGTTATACGTGGCTTCATTGAAAATCAATCCATTACGTACATGCGTTCACCCTATATCATAAAATAATTAAAAACGTGTATAGGACCAAACGAACACTGACATAAAGCAAGACTAGAAACCAAAAATATATAAAAGTCTGAAAACTGTAAAGTAGTCCATATGATGTCTGGCATATCAATAAAATCTTTAAATTTCTTTTTCTAATAGTATGCAGATAAATCCAGATAAACAGGGTACATATTAATTAAAAAATATTTTATCCTACTTAGGTGTTCGACCAAGTAGTCAGGTCTGTTTATAAACCGAAATTATTACTGCTTCTTGAACCAATGTATTGTTAAATAAGTTCCAGTATTCTTAAAAGTTATACCACACTATACACACTCTTTTCTTTAGTCCACTTTTATAATTTTACATGATCTTTTATAAGAATTTTCATAAAATTCTGTGGTAGAATAGAATTTCGGCTGAGTTACAGAGGTTGGACAAAAAAATGAAATACAAAAATAAAAATTTATTGCTGTGATTAATACGGTGTAAGAAAAGCGTTGACATTCAAAACTGCTTGCAGTCTTCTTGGAATGTATATATAAAGGTCTTGTATGTTTTCCAAGAAAATCTTGTATTATTCTTCCTGTAAAACTTTGGCAACTTCAGTTAACGATGATAGCAGGAGATAACGCTCATGCAGATTTCTCTCCAAAATAGCACATAAAGGCTCAATAATATTAATATCTGGCGACTGCGCTGACCGCGGTAGATGTAAAAGTTCGGCCTCCTGCTCAGAATACCAGTCCCGGACGATGTGAGTTGAGTGAACAGGAATCTTGGAATACGCCATTACTTGAATACGGCTTGGATTAAGTCGTTTTGGAATACGAACAAAATTTGTTCCACGGGGTTGATCACGAAAATGGTCACATAATTCTTGGCAGTAATGTGACCTTATATAATAATGATGGACCCTATGGAATACCAAGATATGAAATGCGAAGAAAGATTCATCCGGTCAAATGACAGTCTTCCATTGCTCTACAGTCCAGGTTTTCATGACTTTGGTACCACTTTTTCCTTTTATAGTCATTTCGGTCACTAATGAGTGACTTTTGAATTGCACCTGTCCCATAAATACCGTGCTTGTGGAGCTCCCTTCGTATTGGTTTGATGATGAAAGGATTTACGACTGCAATATTCAGTTTAACAGCCACTTTGACGGCTAAAGGCCTTATTTTTTATCACAGTCCTCTTCAGTGATCGTCTGTCATGATAACGCAACACATATTTTCGTCCGCTCTGGGATTTAGCGGATACAGTTTTCCTGTTTGAGTTAAAAATCTTAGATACTGTACCTCCTGAAACCCTTCAGCTACCTTGTTTTACGGAAGCATCACCATACGAGCCCCAACAATTTGCAGACGTTCAAATTCATTAAGCTCCGATATGATACACTCACAGCTGCACAGAACACTGTATCGATAACTAATGAGTTGCAAAGTATTGTTAAACATGCATCCTTCACGATTTTTACGAGGTGTACCCATATTTTTGTCCAAGCCTTGTGTATTAGATCCTTTTTGTCCAACAGGTCAAAACATCTTATTGCCAGCTACATGTGCAATTGATGATGACCGCTGAAAAACAATGTAACGATTTTTATTGTTAACGAAACTTGTTATTTTTTTATTTTGTTTCTGTAACAGCTGAAAAATAAAAATACAGCGAGCAAAATTATCTGAAATATTCCGATTCTTCTTGTACTAACATCTGTTATTTTGCATTTCGAACCTGTAAAATTCCTGC
>KK114156.1:572904-594563 GCA_000611955.2 Stegodyphus mimosarum | reverse complement strand
TACAAAATCAGTAAAACTTTGATTATACGTCAGGCTTGTGTTTGTCATCGTGACGGATTACAGACGATTAATAGAACCTTTTCCAATTATATTTGGGTACTCAATAAAATGACGGTTTCTTTTTAGCCTACTGCATTGTATAATATGTACAAAAAAAAATTACAATGAAAATTGAAAGTATAAAAGTTCTTCAGTTTGCAGTTACGTTATGTAAAAATATAATATTAAAAATAAATCCTAAATTATTTGTAGCTATGACGCCGTAAATAGCAGTGAGATTTATTTAAAAGGAAATATAATAGCCCATTTTTTCCGAGTTACCTAGAGATATGAATAATAAATGGAATATGTAGTGCTTTTGGTACTCAAATTTTACTGTGCAGTATATCATTAACCCCCCCCTTAAAGAGAAGACAGTTCTCAATTAGGGAACTTCCATGTTAAATGGAATGCTTTTTTGGGCATCATGCTTGATATTTTATAATTTTTAAAAGTACGCAGTGCAAAATATGGCAACAAATAATCAAACGTTATCCACGACATATATTTTTATTTAAATACAATTATAAACGTTGTAAGGTTCTACTGTTTATCTGTTGTGTAGAATCCGCAAAAATAGTTATTGCACCGAAGAAGTGTTAAAATTTCCTTTTATTAAACTCTTTAAATTATTTACAATGCGTCAACATGACGCTAACATACTACACCTCTCCTTGGGCGACAACTGAAACAGTAGAATCAAAAAGAATTCAAATTATTAACAAGTGGTAGAATTAAACTACAGGGCTTATACAATCCTGTATCCTACAGCGCATAGATGAGTCTACTGGCAGCAAGGTAGTAGCTGTAAAGCCATGTCTAACCAGCAATAAATTGCTAAGCGGAAGCTTACGTACAAGCAGGCACAGAGCTTCCCCAGACTCTCTCTAAATTGCCTACTGGAACGTCGATTATTTAAACATTTTTTCTCCCACTGGTAGAATTTGCATTTCTTACGCGCGCTACCAAATTCAAATATTCTGGCACTGACAATTTGAGATAATAAAGGCTTATAATAAAGTAACTTAAAATTAAATTTAACTGATTATTTAAAATAAATAAAAATCCCTACAACGTAAACACGGAAACAAAACAACAGAAATGTAATACATAAATATCCATTTCATAGTAATATCAAAACTGATATTCACCATTATTGTGCAAATTGTTAGTTCAGGTATTCACAAATTTGAAGAAAATCTTTGAAGTTGTTTGATGATTTGCAGTTTAAACTTACAAGTTTCCAAATGCACTTCTTAATGTTATTTCAAGCCCAGTTTCTGAAAGGTTTTCTTCCAATTTTCCGTATAAAATCGTATATGAAGACACTTCTTGCCCTAGATAACCTTAGTACGCTTTTCCATAGTCCATCAAATCCAAATAAATCTGTGTTAAATCAATTGAATCAGTGAATCCAAATACCAATCATAAGTTTTCGACTGTCCTGTGGGTTTTAAACTCGTGTGAGAGAGTGCTATGTCCTCCTTCTCATCGAGAGCTGTAATATCAGTCGGCCTCTGGGGTACAACCCGGGTTACGCTTTCATTGGCAAAAGACTAGCATAAAAAGAACACTGAGTTTGGCTATTAATACGAATATATTACGAATATATTAAGCTGTAAAGGGCCATTACCACTGGGGTTTATCTGAGCTAACGGAGACAACTGATCTACCCGACCTATCTCCAAAACCAGTTTTTCCCCATAAGGCAGCAAGTTGAAACTGCAGCCATAAAGAATCTAGTCAACATATGGAACTGACTTCGTTAGCTCAGATAAACCCCAGTGGGAATGGCCCTTAAGTGTCCAACCGTCAGTATTGATCGGAGTGTGCGTTATGTCCACAACGAGATTTTAAATTTTTACTTCAGTTAATGGACTATGCCAGTCGGTATGCTAAACGAATTTCCCTAAAATCACAAATAACAAAATGTGGGAGCTTATATCTTGAAAGACTGCAACGAATTGTTCAGAAGACATTAAAAGATTCTATAGCATAATTCGTTAATTTTATGCCGTTTTGTGATACAACCTGACTACACTCCAGAAGAAGATTACGGAAACTCAGAGTAGAGGTATTTAAAAATTTGTTTTTCCTTCATTTTTAATGATTTGTCCTTGTTCTGTAAATGCGTGTTTAAGCGTTTTCATTATAATGTAATTATTATAACGTGAATTTACAAACTGTATCTACAGTACGCTGATTTCATAATTTAGACGTGATAATCACAATAAAATATATTTTTAAATTTTTGTTGAAAATACGTTTTATGTTACTAAAATGAACATTATATTTTATGTTACGTAATGAATTTTTATGCTACACAAATTAACATTAAAATTTTAGAGACATAAATTTATTTTAGATAAAATAGGGATTTACTGCAAATAAATAGTGAAAGTTCATGAGATCTCTGCGAAACATATATTGTCTGAAATAGATTTAACTCACTCACACAGACGACTTCAAACAAAATTAATAACTTTTAACTAAATTCTGGTTCATTTCCATATCCCTCGAGTACGCTAAAACCATTGGCAACTCTACATTTCTTATGAGGAATTTCATTCGAATGCAGCAGTACAATTTTATAGGAATGTAACCTTAATCCCATCCGCATGCCATTCATGAATAATCCAATAAAACCAAATAAATCTATTTTTAGGAATATCTAGTTGTTGATTATAGGGTGAAACGGACTTTTGAGAATTAGAATGCTGAATTAACCAGAGATTGACATCCATTAAGGCTCATGAGCATATTAAAAACGCATAGACATAAATATTTTCAGAAACTTAATGAAATCCCTTTTAATTCCTTTCCCACAATACACATTTCACAGAGATTTTATGAAACCCCACTATTTATTCGGAGGTCCTGCATACTCAAAAATAAAATCATAACTAAAAGTTACGTGTTTAATATTAGTTACATGATTGACCTTATGTTCTTCATTTTGCTTTAGAAACATATATGTATGCAGCTGCACTAGATTATTGGGTTCTAGAGTTTCCTTTAGTTCAAATAATCAATTATTAAAATTTTTGTTATTATTCCTACTGTCCTCGACTTCCCATTGCATTTCCTCGCCAGGATCAAATTAAAACTTAAGTGAAGTGAATATTTAAACGGATGAATCTCGGAGTTTATTCAAAACGCGTTTTCGCTAGCTTGCGCACGTTTCGCTTCTGACCTAACTGTTACGCGGAGTAGCTAATATGCCTTTGGTCGTGCTAGTCCAGACTACTCGTTTTAGACTTGAATTAATTTGTGCAACAACGCTTAAGTTCCACCGCAAGTTGTCGGTGTTATTGTAAAGCACGAAGTACGTGCCTTTTTGTTAAGAGTTGAAAACAATAAAGGCTTATTTTTCACTCTTCTTCTTTGCTTGTATTATTTCAGGCCTGCGCGAGAAGTCGCCAGGTTTATAACTAAGATCTAGATTTGTTTATGTGGGCAAAGAGAGCTAGATCCTATGGAATATCATTTACATTACAAGCGTTTGGATATGTTAATATTAGAAATTCTCTCCCATTCTATTGGATAACATTTATACTAAGAAATATTCATATCTTTAAACTTTTAAATTTGGATATAATCAGAAATTAGAGCGAATTGTCATTTGAATTGGTAGGTTGATCAACTTCGGCATTAATATTTTTAGGCTACAACATATCTCACAAGAAGGGCGTCCATTATTAAGCATATGAGGCCTAAATGTCCTAGAAATTATTTTCAAGCCTAATTCTCAGCTTAAATTTAGTCTAACTATGTATCAATCAGTTACTGCGACGTAGAGTCTACGTGTCTTCCACGCCTCTTCTCCTATTTCTAAACCATTCGAGAGGATTTCAGTTCCCCCTGTATTTTAATAGCCTCCATGTTCAAAGACATAATACACTTACAAACAGTGCGTTGTCCAGGATTCGAGGCCAGGTCTAAAGATACAGCAGCCAGCAACACCAATCATTATATAGATCAGAGCAACTCGATCAATTTGTAGCTCTTGAAATAGAAATTTCACTCACAGTTTCATGCTACTATGTCTCGCATTCTGTTAGAAATAAAGTTCACTATTTTTATTTTGTCTATAATCTTCTGTAGTGAATCGTGGCCCTTCTCACCCATCTTTGAGCCTCATTATATCAAACTAATACTTTCAACGTTTACACAGCATCTTCATTACATACGTGTTCAATTTCAATGCATTTTTAACTTCAATACGTGTTTAATTTTAATGTGCTGAAATTTCAATGCAGCATTTACCGATTTTCACATAAAATCTCCTACTTATATGGGATCCTAAATTTTTATTAGCAGTTTTTACAGCAATTTTCACAAGCAAATCTATATCTATTTCAAAGTTAGTAATAAATAATACCTACAACAACCAACTTGAAATTATTATAACTTGTATAAATTAATTATTTCAGGTAAGCTCAAGCTCCAGTGTTCACACCATTAACTATCAATTTCATCTTGAGTAACATGATATGATCATTCCAGGAATTGAATTTTCGAAAGCTTTATTTCTATTTTAAATTTCACATAAGAAACATAGCATTATATTTTAAAGAATTAAAAAAAAATCTTCACTAAATAATCTGAAAATTTGTGTGAGATAATAAAACTCAAAAACAGTTAATAATGCTCGATACCGAGCATCATTAACTGTTTCTGCCTGATCATCCGTATTTTTGAAGAAGAATGGTCCGATGATGCGCCCAGCCCAAAATGGCAATGACACGCTGTGGATGCATTTGTTTCCCAATAATCACTCGTGGGTTTTCGGAACCACAAAATTGGTAATTTTGTCTATTAATCAACCCATCAACATTAAAATGAACATCATCTCTAATGATTTTGTTCGAAAATCAGTATCCACTTTTCGTTGTTCCATCATCTACTCAACGAAATCTCTTTTTTGTATATGGTACATTGGCTTCAGTTCTTGCGTCACGTAAAGTTTGTAAGCATGGAGATGAAAATCGTTCGTGTTATGTAATGATTGTTATGTAATACATGCTTATCTTAATTCAGTATCAGGAATTGAAGCTTACTATCTTAATTGTAATGATTATCATAATTCTGTTATCAGACTTAGAAGTTATTAATTTGATTTTTATTTGCTTGATCCTATTTTTATTTGCCTTGTTGAAAAGTAATTGTTGTCAATTTAATTAGACAGTTTTGGTTAACTCTGAATTTAAGTTGCTTGTGTATTTTTCCCTCTTTTTTTTCTTAAGGTATTTGGTTAATCATTTACTTTTTGTTTGGTTAACGCTTAATCTTAACTTGTTTTGCTTAATGTTTAATGTCTGGTTAAGTTGACTCGCAAGGTCATTCTCATTTTGAATTTTAAAGTTATTTGTTTTACACAAGTTTGTGTATAAAGTTTAATAAGTTTTGTTAACGTACCCCTCTTTCTGGTAATGTTTGAATCCATATTTTCTGACTCTGGTTTTAAAGTCGTTTATGGTGTTGTAGAAACATAAACTTTTTCTATGTAATTATTATATTTCAATTGTTAGTAATTAAAAACAAATCTTTAATTCATTTTGACTAAACTTTTACGTTGTGTTAGGAATCAAGATTTATCATCTTGTTTTCGTCATTTCCCTGGAGAAAAATTCTCAGAATGCAATCTCTGCCAGACAGTGCTCTGGAAAATTTCTTTCACCAAGTGCGAATCTGCACCCTGCTTAAAAGGATTTTTTTGTATGCAGATACGGCACGCCAAGGTTTTTGTTCTGGGTGATTCGCACTCTGACAGGCGTTCACCATGCTAAAATGAGACCCTGACCGAGGCTAGCAACTGGAATGTTAGGTTGATGACCCTGATGGGTCGCTGGTAATTCTTGCAATAAGTGCGATAATCCACCAACATTCGGCTTACCACCCCATGCCTTCACCCTTTCTGCTTGGATTCCCCTTCTAGGGCTGCCTTGCAACTAGCGGTTTTTGGACCGTCTCGGATCGCCAAACCAGGGGCTGGCGAGAAGAAGAAAAAGAGCCTGCAGCGATATACGGGAGGAGAGAAATAAAATTTTTCTGAAGTTTTCGCCAGACCAGATGCAGTTGCTGCTTGCGAAACTCCCGAATCCTATGTCTACGGCAACAGTGGAAAAGATGGCTGAAGAATTAGGGAAGAGGAAACCAACGATGGTCGGTAACGCCTGGAGGACCGAGTCCACATAGAAGGACGGAAGACTCATTTTTTTTTCTTGCCAGATTGATTAAGGTATGTTCTACATTGTTTTTCTTACTACGACTCTTGTATCACCACCACTTTGTATCAAAATATTGTAGCTAGTTTTGTTAACTTCTAATAAATGTAAATTTTAAATTAGCTTACACTTGTTTGTTTTCTCTCATAATTAGACACTGGACCCAATAAATTAATTTAAAACATGAACGGGTTTTTGCATTAGTAGGTCACAAAGCTCTTTATTAAGTACTTTTTTACCCTGGCGTATTATCGTTATGATATTTACTGTCATATTCGAACATACTTATTTAACTTACTGATATGTTGTTTACAATGTTGTGACACAATTTTCTCCCTTGCAATAGTTATTGTATTGATATGACTTAAAGTGGTTTACTTATTATTGACTTTAATGTGTAATTAATCAATGAGGTTAAAAGTTAAAAATTTTATTGGTGAATTTAATCAATGAGGTTAAAAGTTAAAAATAACATTGGTGAGGATACTCTGTAGGGAGCTTCTTGAAATGTCCAGTTCTTAACCACAGTGCCAAACTGATATCGCCAAACTCTCAACAATTCTCTTACGAGCTGCTTCGATATTTTGTGTTCAAAATTTGTTGAAAAATGGCCAGTGTTTAGGTTCACTAATTGATCCCCTCTCTCTGAAATTTTAATTAATCTCTTCACAGTTGATGAAATTAAATAACTATCTTGCACACATTTCGTACGAAAATTGCCATAAGTATATGCCAAACCTTCATTAACACGTGTTTCTTTCTTGTGTGCCAACTTTATTTCTGCCAACTCCATTTTCAGTAAACTTACACTGTCAGTTGCCACGCTACCTGTAATTTGTTCGTCGGCAACACCTTATTGCACAAACTGTGCAAAATTCAAATATTGCATGAATATTGAGACACAATATATATAAGGAAATACTAGATTAAAAAATCTGCATAAGTACATTGTTTATTATTTTCTTTGCATATATTTACTTGCTTAATTTCTTTATTAATGCAATAAAATTGGGATCAAGATTCTTCAGTCTTGAGGCAGTTTAAAGTAATCTTATTTGGCAATAAAATCGTTATTTTAGGGAACCGATTTTGCATATATTTTGCTCTTAACAAGAAAGCAATTTTGTCGCTGTTCCTAAAACAAAAGTAACGATTTTATTATTATTTAAACATAGCTTTTGCTCAAATTTACAACTGATCAAGCAATAATAAATACAATGAGACATTTCATCCGCATTTAATGTACCTTTTATTTTCATTCAATAAATGAAATACATCCACGGCTATTATTCGAAATTAGCATCTACTTTAAACACATCGTTCCCGTATTAGTGGATAAACAAGTAACACGCTCCTTAGAAGCTCAATAGCGAGCTCAATTCATTTCTACATCTATTAACCTCCACAGTAAAGCTTGAACTTAAAAGACAAGTGCAAATTAAAAATCGATGAGAATTTCCAGAGTCTTTGGAATTGCCTATAAAAGAACATTTATGGCTCGACACCTGGTTTCATTATGAAATTCAATTGCGTTAGTGGAAACTGAAACGTTCTTTAATTTTGTATAAGAAAGCTTTGACATTACAGGTGACATAACATTTCATTTCATGAAGATTTGAGAAGTATCTTTAATACAGTATCTATTCCAAATGAATTAAAAATGACTTTTTGTACAAAAGGAAATTAGACCTCTGATAGATTTAACTAGCATTTAGTTCAGATTTAGTAGTAATATTTGTAGCAATATTTATATAATTAAAACGTTAGAAATTTATATACGTTGGTCACGGCAAATCGCATGAAGGCCATTTGAGTCTGCAAAATGCGTTATTCGGGGATTTTTCTGAAGGTTACCAGTTACACTAGACATGGAAGGCAGTAAATAAATATTGAAAAGTTGAATCACTCACTCAAAAACAAAGCACCTAGGAGGAACTTTCGAATTCAGTACTTTTACCATTCCACTATAGTCCGGTCATTTCACTAGAGTTGAATGTCTAAGTTAGCACTACTGCAAATTAATTAATGACATTTTATATAAATGCATATTCTAAAGTAAATATGCTCACATATTTTGTAAAATGTTAAATTCGTTTCCAAAGCTAAATGCTATTAATATACCGTCCCAATTATTTTACATTAATACCAAACGACCAAAAACTTGCAGATTTACTCAAACCTTGTCATTCTAGCACCTGAATGATGGCAAATGTATTAGCCTAAACAGTAATGAAATAAATTTGTTAATGCAATATGTTTTCATAATGTAATAAGCGTTTCTGCAGCAATTTTAAAATTATTATTACTATTATGGGATGGCATTATCGATAATAATCAGATGGCACTGCAAGCTGTGCGAAAGAACATTTTCTTTTCCCTGGAGAACGCAGACGATTCCGCCATTAAGACGGTAACACGACTGAAAGACGTTTGAATGTAAAAGACGCTGATTTGTATTCATCTGTAAATAATATCATCTATTTCCTTCTATGAATGTAATCACTTTGTAGTTGTAACAACTATTCATGTTTCCATTAAATTTCCGAGTTTTCCATAAGTGGGATTATTTATTGAAACCCTTAGACAACCATTTCTGAAGTAAATTTACAGGCATCATACTCATTGATAGTAAGTACCGATTCTACATTCCTACATTATTTAAGATATTTCAAAGGGATAGTTAAAATACGTTGTGGCAATGATATGGAGGGAAATCTGTTAAATACTAGTTAACTACTATTTAACAGTTTTGTTGTTAATTAACAAGAACAACAATGAACAAGTTTTATTCATTGCTCAACATATAACATATATGAATCCGCTATTTTTGTTCATTCAGTATTTTTACCTATGACACACTCCTTTTGCCCTGCATAAATCGTTTATAAAAACAGTTTATATCTTAACTCGCGTATTTTCAAATTACTGATTACTCCTAATTTATAATTTGTTTTAAATTACTAATTTTAAACAGGCAGAGTACTGTTATTAATAATTTCATATATATATATATGAAATGAAACGCTAAAATACTTCTAGGGAATAATTCTTTCTTGTTCTTTTTTATACTCTTGTCTTTTTTATACTCCTGGTATTAATGGCATTAAGGAGCTCAGTCGGCACACTTTAGATTCAAAGAATTTCTTTAATTGTAAAACGTGCTTTAGCCACGCTCTCGCTGTTTTTTAAACTAATACGTTTCTTGAAAAATACATCCATTTTCAATCTTACAATTCGTGAAATCAAAAATCCGGAAATTTATTATCAAAAGCTCTTTCAAGTCTACGAACTCAGTATCAGCTAACAAGCTATGCCTATGAACAAAAGTTTTCATCTCAATACAATTCAAAAATGAATCTAGTAAAAGTCGGACATGGTGAAAAAAGTAGATTTGATTCAAAGAGGGGAAAAAAGAGAAATGAACCAAAGAAGGGTTTTATTTTCCAGCTTCGAAATTTGACTACATAAAGGAATCCATCCTCGATCTTCAAAATATTTTCATTTCCTTATAAAATCTAATTGTGTCTTCAAAAAATCTGGTTTTCTATACTAGATATTAGTCAGAAAAATATGAATAACAACTGACTTATAAAGCCTTATAAGGCATTTCTCCGGCCTTCGTGATGCAATGTCAGCACACTCGGCGCGTTTTCGAGAGGTCCGCGGTTCGAGTCTGGGCGAGGGCATTGCTGATTTTTCATGTCTCCTGCTTCGAAATAACCTAATGTCTCTACGGTGGCGCCCGAACTAAAAAAGGTGGGGGATGATGATTTTTTCACCACCTGGATTTTGTGATTGGGCCCCTAATGCCCAGTCGCCTTTTAAAATAGGGAGTATATAAGGTATTTCTCCCGCCTTCTTAGTATGCATTCATAATGTAATGGTCAGCACACTCGGCGTATTTTCGAGAGGTCCGAGGTTTGAGTCCCGACGAGGGCACTGCTGATTTTTCATCTCTACTGCTTCGAGATAGCCTAGTATCTCTACCGACTAAACATAATAAAAATACTCTTCCACTCCCGAATGTCCATTTGAACCTCTAAGAAGATGTACTGTTTTGAGAATCAAAAGAAACTGCTTCTTGTTTGTTTTGTTTTTGGTATGGCAATTAAGTATTGCCGCTTGCATGAAACATAATATCTTTAAATTATGTTTCATGCCATCCCGTCCCCATAGTGGATTCTCAGAATTTTGTGATTCATAAGCTTTAAATTTTTTTTAAAATTTAATCAACCTGTTTTCGATTAATAAACTGAATATTTAAAACTAATAATTAAAAATAAAGCCATTCCGCAAAGCAAAATGCCTCTAATTACCTACGAAGGACCCTTACACATAGCTACGTTTCCCTTCACATAGCCGTAGGTATGGTACCGCTTCATAAACATAACAACTTTAATTTTTCTATCAAACTTGCACATTATATTATTTATTATCTAAGTGTGTAACTTAAAAGAAATAATTCCCGATCTTAATATTTTTTATTTGCTTTTTTGTAACGTACTTAATTTATAAAAATTAAAATGCATTTAATTTATAATATATCCGATGGAAATTTTTTATGTTCATTTGCAAATTTACTGTAATTAACACAGATGTTTCTTGTTTCTAATGCCACATTTTGCATACAAATACATAATTATGGGTACCAAACAATTCGTATTTTACGTTTTAGAACGAGTACGAACATTTCCTAACAGTAAGTATTGAGACCAGAAGAATATGTAAGAAATTAAATTCGATATTTGTTTTTATTTCTTTAAATTTAAGAATACCATGCCAACGCATGCATTTTAAAATATTTTTTGTACGTGGAAGTATATGTCTAAGATAACGAAAATAAAAGCTGGATGGACATGGTATATAATGATCTATAATGTAACAGTTGCATGCGTTCTATGTGCCCAAACATTTTACACTTTCTTCCTAAGAAGTTCAGAAACAATATTAAGTGTGCACAAAATATTTCGAGGTTTTGTATCGGTGAGTACTGGATTTATAATTGATAAAAAGTATATTTTTGACTTGTCACACTGTTTATAACTTCTTTTTATAAAAGGTGCTTTAATTTCATTCGGTTTGTTCAGTATTGCAGCAAACATTTTTGTAAATGTTAAATATTTTCTTCCTTCATTTTATGCTAAGTAATTCTTCGAAATGTTGGTTTTAATCTTCGGAGAACCTATTAAGGAAATGAGATAATCGGCAGCCATGTTCCTTAATGAGGATTAAGAAAACTTCGTTCATTTCGTAAATTATGTATAATAATTATTACTTGCCGGCAAAAAACGACTTTTTTCATTGCAAAATAGTTGATTTGCTGCATTACAATTTGTATGCATACAACGGTTGATTAAAAACAATTTTGGGCACATAATTTATTCAAATTCTTTTTAATTATGTAAGCACTAAAAATTAAATTTCTAATAAAAGTTCTTAACTAAAGGAATTCTTACGCATGTTGCTCTTTAGTGTTGGAAATTGGAATTTCAAAAATTTTTCGGCGTAAAAATTGCAACTACTCTTTTTTTGTATATTGTAGGATCCATTAGAATAAGATGTGGCTACTAGAAATACATGAAAATCTATCTCAACGTAATAAATTTTGTATACCGACCGTATAGTTTATTTCTTACAAATTAAAAAAATATTTCAAGGAATCATGAATAGAAAAATATAATATTTTTTATTGGCAAAAAAATTAAAAAAATGGAAAGCTCTCAGATTTTATACTTCGCCCTAAGGGGCGTTTTTTAATGTTTTGAGTGTTACTTGTATGTATTTAATATCATATTTTTCGCACGTAAAACACATAAAATTCAATTCAACAGCAATATTGCAAAATACTTTAAAACTGCATATCTGTAGAATTTCCGATGCACAGTCTCGTGCGCTCTAGATAAAAATGTTTTATTTGTTTCGTACAGTTTTGCCATTGTTCGCTTTGAAATCGTTGAGTTTGCTAATCAAAAATATGTTAAAGTTTCACAAAAAATTAAATAGATAATAAAACTAATTCGAAATTCAAATTCGGGCTTCCAGGTGCCCGTGTTCAGGTGGAGGATTACGTAATTCAAAATTTGACGACTCTACGTACCGTCGTCTTATCGCAATACGAAAAATATACATACTGGAAAGACATTAAGATTTATTTGGAAGCATTGAGAAATGAGCAGCGCCCTCGCCGGGCACAAACATCGGACCTCTCGAATACGCGTCGAGTGTGCTGGCCATTATACCACGAAGGCATGCTAAGATGGCGGGAGAAATATCTTATGTATTTCCCCTTTTAAAGGGCGACTGGACGTTAGAGGACATAATCGCCAAATCCTGGTGGTGAGGAATCATCATCCACCATCTTTTTTAATTCGGGCGCCACTGTAGAGATATTAGGTATTTTTGAAAGCAGGAGTCATGAAAAATAAGCAATGCCTCCCTGAGACTCTAAACTCAGACATCTTGAATATGCACCAAGGGTGCTGGCTATTGCACTCTGAAGTCATGCTAAGAAGGCGGGAGAAATATTCATGCAGATTCTTCATTATTTAATTTTATAAACTTTAATACAGGGCGATAACATTTTGGAAGCATTTTTAACGATAACATTTTGAAAGCATTTGGTAACAGCATTTTGAAAAGTGATTTAGACTTTTAGAGTGATTCAAAGAAAAATGCTGTTTCGAGACTGACCCTTCTGAGCTAACGCTCCTTTGGGTTAAAAAAAAACTATACCTATTGAGATGTTAAATGCTCAATGTTTCAAGCTGTTAACTTTTTTCAAAACCTAAAACTACTACAGTCATAAATAGTCATAAATGTTAAATGTTGTTATTGAATCATGTCTATCAAAAATAAAAATATCCAACTTCGCTGAGAAACTGAGTTCCTAAAAAACTGCGCAAAACTTACAAATATTCCCAAACGCCCGGTTGCAATCTATGGTGATATCATATGTTCTTTTGCCACCGACATATGTGGCTGCCATGCTTGACTGTTGTTTGAAGATAATCTCAGATCAGACAGCAGCATGAATGTGACCATAAAAGAAGTCCGTATTAAAATCAAAAAAGATATGAAGGATAAATAGATAGGGATATTTTTCAGATTACTATAGAAATGAACACCGACTTGGAGCAATAAAAATACTCCCTGAAAATATGCAAAAAGTCTGTAGCAGGTTATCCAGAGTATTGGTTACAGCAATAAAGAATCATGGGGTCGAATATTATCAAGTTCTCCCCGTGAGAAATGCCCACAAATGTTATTTTTTCTGTAAGTGAATAATAAGTGAATGAAATAAAACTTGACTGCATCATTGCGATGTACAAACAAATTAAGAAATCACCATGACGAAATAAGGGGGATATCTTTAACTCCTACACGTTCGGAATCTAGGGAAGGGCCAGAAACATTATAGACACAATATTTCGGAATGAAAAGATATTATTTTTATTAATTATAAACCACATGAAACCACATATAAACGTAAATGTATTATGCTAACTTGTTGTCTTCGACAAGCGGTGAAGGTGAAATATCAGGCCAACTCATACGATATGTAATGGGTTTGCTTTATAACACTTTAACCAAATCTGAGGTTTTCAAGACTTCTGTTCAGCAACAAAGATTTTAGCTTCTGTCTCATTACCAGATATGGTTCCTTATTACTTACGTTTTTTCTCTGCTGGAATCTGATGTTTGAGGGATCGTGATACTAAGAACATTTAACATAACTCAAACTATGCACAAAACAGAGAAATTAATTTTAGAATTTCGCTTGTACAAATAATTTAGCTTTAAAAGTAAGAACAGAATCTATGATGATTTGCTAAGGATGGTATTTTTAAGTGAGAAATAACAAATAGAATATCTTGCAGATGTTAGCGTAGATAACAATTTTATTTCTTGATGACTAATTCTAAGGATCATTACTTAGGATTCCGAAAACCAACAAAATAGAACCGAGGTTCTATTTTATTATTCCATGCACCACTATTGAGGCATTACGACTACTTTGAGCTCTCTACGTTTTTCGAAGTAACAACGAAGAAAACCGATTAAGGTCATCAAAGGAAACTGGCTGGCTGCACAAAAGAGGCATCAGCCAATGGTAGACGGACCACTACAATTAAACTACGATCTTTTTAACTGCAACAGCTTTAATATGCGCTATTGCAGCTGGAATTACAGCTGCTGCTGGCCCCAGAATTGCCCCAATTGATCTTCGTTAATGGATTTACAGTGTATCCAAGCCAGTTAAGTGGTCTCAAAAGTTTCTGGTACTGCTGTTTTTCGTCACTACTTCTCCATTCTGGGACTGGGTGATTTGCGTGCTTGCTGCCTTCTGTGGATATGGTAGCCATTTGTCAGAATCTAATTCCCCATGATACGTTACGACTATGGTAGGCGAGTAAACTATCATCGACAATTTATCGACACTTGAAGATAAGTCGCCTCGGCGAACCCGTGCAATCAGCCCCATGTTATACAGTCACCACATAATACGGGCTGGTTTTGGCCTCCCAAGAAGGTCGGAGCTATGCTGCATTTGTGTGTAACTTGTTAGCTAATTTAATTAATATTTAATTTTTGTAAGTGATTGGTTTACATTTAAATGATTTATCTGTAAGTTTTGATTTGAGTTGTAATTGTTTTACTACTACTACTCCCCATTGAGCAGGCTTCCAACGAGGGTATTCTCCCTACGGGATTTTCACCTACTCACCAGAGTTTCTCTACTTCCGGCCAAATCCCAGCCAAGGGCAGGGATTACAGTACAGACAGCATTATTGTGCTACTAACTAATTAATAATAATAATAGCATGAGCAAAAAGGGCTCTTGAAGAAGATACAATTTTTCAGCGAAGAGACACTATTAAGGTGGGTAATTGGTAATGATTAATCTTGTTAACTTTTAAGGAGAAACTTATATTTAATTGTTTGAAAACTTAATTAAAATTTGATTTGATTTTATTCTCTTGATGTAATTGTTGTTTTGTTTGGTATGACCCTTAGGGTTCATTAATTTTAATTTTGATTCTGTGTTTCACTGAAAGGTTTTGCTAATTTAATTTGTGTTTAAGTTCTCCCCTCCATCCTGTAAAATTACGGAACTTTTTTTTCTGACACAGGTGGTATTTTTCGACAATTCATAACTTATTAAAACTTTTATGTAATGCAGAGAATTTGGTACTTTTAATTGTTCAAAAGTACTTTTTTAAATCTAAGCCTAAATTTAGATTACTATGTCTAAATACCAGAATTTATCTAAATAATGTTAATCATCTATCGGAAGGGGAGTTTTCGTTTCAAGGTGACTTTGTCTGGATAAAAGATTTGAAAAACATATTATCTAGTAGAATTGGAACCATGTTGAGAAGAGAGCAATTTGTATGCTTTTATTCTACAACGCATTAGAAGCCTATGTGACAGGAAGAGATGGTCAGGTTGTTGACCTTGCCTGGAGACCTTCGAAATGCGGAGAAAGAACATGAAACGATTTTTGCCAATTTCTGATAAACCCCTCTGTCAATGCTTCCTTACGATTCACCACTAATATCGTTGGTGGCTGGCTACCGTCTTGGGAAAGAGGGGGTGCTGAATGAGAAGGTTGGAAGTTAATAGCAAAACTCACTGCGTTCTCCACGATAAAAGCGTAGGAAGGTGAGCTTTTGTGGGCGTCGAGGGCCATAGGTAGCATTTGCAAAAAACTCTTGTTTCAGTTTTTTTTACTTCTCTGCAGTGAGTAGCATGGGCGTCGAGCTGCTCGCAGATATGCAATGGATGTCTAGACGAGGACTCTAGGGTAAGCGATCCAGGATGCGAGGGGAAACAAACTCACCTTTCCATATATATATATATATCAATGATAATTTGTAGACGACTTAAGGGATTTGGATATAGCATAGATAATACAAAATCGCAAAACGGAGAAAAAGAACTTAAGACATTGGCGTAGGTAACAACACATGATTTTTTTCTTGATGACTAATTCTGAGCATATATATTCTCTTTTAGAGATCACTATGGGTGGGACAAGCACACCGAGATTTTTCGTAGCGTAGAGCATTTTTTTCAGACAAAGGACGGCATAGAGAACAGAGTGATGAACCCACTTTGTAGTATAGCGAGCGAAAAGCAGACAAAATAAGTTAGCATTTCAGCAAGGGTTATTTCTAGAGCTGGCTTCTTTGTTTAGATATTGGACTGTGTTTGTACAAGAGCTTACTTCATAGTAATATTAATAAGATGACATAATGCAGATTAGTTTTCCAAATGATGCACTTTAGATTACATGGAAGAGGCTTTAGGATATAAACAAAATTTCAAGTAACAGCTGAAATGATAGCAAAGAAATGCCAGCTGACGCACGGATAATTTTAATGTGAAAAAGAAATTCTTCGATTTAAAATCAAAGACATTATGCTAGATAATTGTTTTGTAACTTTAGTGCATTTAACTGAAATCGTTTAATAAGATTTAATTTTAAAGTTTTTAATAGATTCTATACATTTTATATATGATATACAAATAACGTGAATTTCTACATCAGGAATCAGCAACAATAAAGCAGATTCAGTCATTTTTTATTATATAACATTTTGTACTGATACAATCTCAGTTTCTGAAAGTGTTGAAACAATAAAAAGAGTCTGACAAAAAGAGAAAGAAGGATAGGAAACTTGAATCCTTTTCGTTTGGATCGAATCGTGAAATACCGGGATCTTTTGAACTCCTCGTAAACAGACCAGCAAACAAATAAAATTGATCAAATATTCATTGGATGATTTTAGTGGCCATTCTGCAGACTGAAGAAAAAGAAGGAAAACTAAAAAAAGAAAGATTTCAGAAAGCGAAATCGCATTTCATCCACGTTACACAAATATTTTTTTAGACTTCAAGTGGAGAAAAAATAGTATGGGATCAATATGAAACATTTTGTTTTTCAAAAATTCAAGTCGCGTCTATCCAAACGCTTGCTTTAAATTCTATAGGAAGAAAATCATTTTTGTTTAGAAGATTAAAAGGAATACTATATTAAATTCATAATAAATTAATAAACATTAACAAACATATGAATTTTAAACTTTCATTTGCATGCGATTTCATTCGTATAACTGGTTTGCAGTGAAATCTTTATTTAAATTTCATATCAGTTTACAATTTATTCTTTTAGTAATAATTTGTCTGGTACGGAGGATCTGTGCAATATTTAATTTTCTGCTGATATTTCTATTCATATCTCATAAGTTTGGACGTGTATATCTGTAATGTCAAGTTGTATGCATTAGTGTTTCTGATTGAAATACACTAAGGGTTTACACATCTCAAAGGTGAAATCGATTTAAATTTCGAGCATCGCGTATAAATGTGGTCACTAGAAACCCCACTCAGAACTTGCAAATCCGGTTTACGTTAAATGCGGGCTGTAAAATTCGTGAGCGTTATTTATCTTTGAAATTTGAAGTATTGACTTGATGTTAGCCAAGAATGCCTTTAAGAAGGAGAAGAAGCCATTATCAACAGCTCGCCGAGTTTGAACGAGGTCGTTTAATAAGGCTACGAGAAGGTGGATTTTCTTTCCGGGATATTGCAGAAAGACTTGGCCGGAATGTATCCACTGTGCATCGTCGTTGGAAGTAGTGGTCAAATGAACATTCTGCTTCAAGAAGCCCGGGTTCCGGGCTGCCACATAGAACTACTGAGAGGGAAGACCGACGTATTCGACGTACGGCTGTGGCGCATCTGCGGCAGAAATTCGAGCTGCAGTTGGTACTAGAGTGCCAGGCACCCTGTAGCGTGCATTTCACTAACTCCCAGCCATTGTCATTTGCGACTCCATTGGTGTCAAATCAGAGCTCACTGGAGGACGGAGTGGAGATCTGTTGTGTTTTCTGATGAAAACAGGTTCTGCCTTGGTGCCAGTGATAGCCGTGTTTTGCTCAAAAGGAGGCCAGGGGAACGCCTGCAACCGAACTGTTTTTGGACTAGACACACTGAACCTATACTTGGAGTCATGGTCTGGGGAGCAATTTCCTATGACAACAGAACTCTCGTGGTTATCCCAAACACGCTGACTGCAAATTTGTACGTCAGCCTCGTAATTCAATCTATAGTGCTGTCATTCATGAACAGCATTCAAAAGGGAGTTTTCCAACAGGATAGCGCTCGCTCTCATACCGCTGTTGCTGTTGTAACGCAACGTGCTCTACAGAGTGTCGACATATTACCTTGGCCTGCGAGATCACCAGATCTGTCTCCAATTGAGCACGTGTGGGATACCATTAGACAACAACTCCAGCATCATCCACAGCCAGCACTGGCCGCCCCAGTATTGACTGAACAATTGCAACAAACATGGAACTCCTTACCCCAAAGTGACATTCGGCACCTTTACGACACAATGCATATACGCTTGCAGGCTTGCATTCAAAATTCTGGAAACACCGGCTATTAATGTAACAGCATTTCCCATTTGAAAAGCATTTTCTTGAGCTTAAATTAACCTGTAATCTTGAAAATTTAATCGATTAAACATGTTAACTAGACAAATGCATTGTCTAAATTTCAATACTCTACAATAATTTTTCCTTGGTTCTGGGATTTTTTTTTCCGTCAGTGTATATTAAAAATATTACAAGAACATAATCGCCATTCTAAAAGATAATGCTTAACGAACTTTCACCGCACATTGTTAGCATAACAGCTTAAAATCTGAGTTACTTTCGAAATAATTTAAGAAATTATCTTATGTGTAATTTGAAGTGTAGTGTTGATAGTAAAAGGTGATCTTCATCATATATAACAAGATCTGAAATCACCGTAAGTAAAGTAAAAAAAGTAAAATTTTGAGTACTCAAAATTTTACTTTTACTAAAGGTAAAAGGAATTCTATATCGAAAGGGTTTTAAGCACCTATGTGTTTCATATAAACTTTGAAGGCTATCGGGAATCACTGATATAGTTAACAGATTTAAACTCAAAAGCAAATTATAAGGATTTTAAAATGTTCCCGAAAGAAAGTGGGAAAAAAAAGAAAAATCATAACCTAGTCCTTTTTACAAAATAAGTCAAAGACAAAATCAATAAAGCTTAGTTTATAGTAATCATATAGTCAAGAACATAATAACATGTTTTCATATAGCAATTCTTGCATTATTCTATCAAAGAAACCTGACCGTATAGAGATATTAGATATTTTTCGAAAGCAGAAGATGTGAATTGAGAAATGTTCTAGCCGGGAATCGATCCACGGGCCTCTCCAATATGCGCCCAGAGTGCTGACACCTACACCACGAAAGCATGACAAGAAGGCGGGAGAGATACCTTATAAACTCCCCGTTTTAAAGGGCGACTGGGGAATAGGTGACCCAATCGCCAAATCCTGGTGGTGGAGAATCATGATCCACCGCCTTTTTTAGTTCGGACGACAATGTAGAGACATTACTTTATTTGGAAGCAGGAGAGTTGAAAAATGAGCAATACTTTCGCCGGGACATGAACCACGGACCTCTCGAATACGCGCCGAGCTTGCTGACCGTTACACCACGAAGGCATGCGAGGAAGGCGGGAGAAATACCTTATAACCGAAGAAAGATAACAATTATTAATGGTTTATAAATGAAAAATTTTGTTGAATTTTCCTTTATTTATCTAAAGCAATTGTGCGTATGGAGCACGACCCATTATGTTTGTATTCCTGCATATAATAGTTGTTAACGGAACTTGAAAATACGGCAACATTCATAAATTCTGAAGTATGTGTAAAACTTATTTTGAAGTAAAGGCTCTGGTCGGTGTTCTTGAAGACTGTTACATGGAGGAAGGTAGAAGTTATTGGTGAAGGTAGAATATTTTTCTTTATTTCAGTGCATTGTGGGCTCATATATAAAGCTACAGTGAGATATATGTTTGATTTTTCCTGAATGATCTAGTGATCATTTTAAGAGTAAAGAATTGCAGTACACTGTTAAAAATTTGGTTCAAGGTTTCACCAAATTATGGTACTGAAAAAGTTGCAACCAAAAGATGGTAAAACACTGAACCATTATTTGGTGCTTTACCTGAACCATTATTCGGTAATAAGTTGAACCATTATTTGGTAATAGGTTGAACCATTATTCGGTAATAAGTTGAACCATAATTTGGTGCTTTGTCTGAACCATTATTTGGTAATAGGTTGAACCATTATTCGGTAATAAGTTGAACCATTATTTGGTAATAGGTTGAACCAAGAATTGGTAATACGTTGAAGCAAGAATGGGGAATGTTGAACCATAAATTAGAAATATGTTAAATGGCTTTATTGCGATATGGATTGAGAATATTTTAAACCATTAATAATAATTATGTTTACCATGAACTGTATATTATAGGAAGTTATTTGAGAGCTCAGGCATATAATTTTAAATTATCCATGTTCTGGTATTTTATTCAATTACTGCTATGGCTCCCTTCTCCTCGTAACTTTTATTTTATTCATTACTGCTGCGGCTAAGATATTTGGAAATTGCTTATGCAAATCATCATACCTATAACAATAATTATGGGCAATTTGGCTAGCATAGCAATCTGATTTATTTGCATAAGATTGATTCAGTTTTGAGAGAATTACAGTATAAAATATGTATCTTTAAAATACATACTTGCAATATATTAGCATGTATAGAAAAATATATTTTTACAAAATTAAACACCTTACACACCAATAAAAATAAGCTAAAATATAACTGCTCATTGCAAGAGCTTTAATATTATCACATTACTTAATAGAATTCTAATGCTTTATTACAATTTGTCTTGACAACAATCCTTAACCAGTACACTACAACTTTATCTTACAACTAAATCACAGATAATATTGATTTGCTATTGTACAGACATATATAGCTTTAAGATTCAAGCTCTCCAGTATTTAAACTCACAACAGAAATTGCTTTCTCATAATAAAATTGAAATGATACATTGTGTCCCCTTATGTGTAATTAACAGATATTCAGCTGATAACTATTATAGTATATATAGATAAATTATTCCATGCATAATTCTTATTTTCATTCCATGACACTTACCTTTAAAATTTGGAGACTCTGTAGAAGTATTTGTCAAGATCTTACCCTTGCCCCTTTCCCACAAAAAACAAGTTTCACTTAAAATGTTTTCATCACAAGTATCTAATCCATAAAGTTTTTTTAGCTTTTCATTTATGGTAATTTTTTATTTACGATATGTTAAAATGTATTTTGAAGCATGATAAATTATAATATTTATGCACCTATACAATAAAGATAATTTTTCAAAGCTATTCTCAAATTGTTGAATAAATTCAAAAGCAAATTCCACTTTTCTGCAGATTAAACATATCATCATTTCATGCACAAAAGTAAACATTTC
>KK114156.1:550545-571893 GCA_000611955.2 Stegodyphus mimosarum | reverse complement strand
TGATTGCAGACTAATTAGGTGGGAAGCAGTATACGGTCTTAGAAAATGATCCTCGTTTAGAATATCACAATGGATCATATTAAATAAGTTCATATGTTTGTTCACACTGCCGATCGGCTGCATTTTGAAATCCTTGTGAAGTAATTTATTTCGCCCATAGAAGTGAGCATTTGTGATAATTCATTGATCTTGGCTGGATATCGAGTTCATGTGGTCACAACCAATGATTGATACTCTTCAGAATGTTCAACTAAACTATCATCTTTTAGATTCTGTTTGTAGTTCTATTTCAGCATCAGTGGAAACCTAAAGAAAAGGAGAAACATATATTCATTTTGATCAGTTATTTGGATATAGAAAGCAACTTGATTGCTAACTGACTAAGGGTATGTGCACTTTCATAGAGAAACTGGGTTGCATTCATGTTACATATGGAGAATACCAAACATGCAGGCAGTCCTTTTGTATGGATTCAAACCAAGGTTGAACTATTAGAGTTAAACAGCCTCAACCACACCATTACTGATAGTAATATGTTCATTTAATTTCTAATAAATAACTAGAGAAGACACAAAAACATAATAAAAAAGGAAGATTCATTAAAAAATTTTTTTGTCAAATACTGGGTCTGAATACCAAACATTTTGCTGGCCGAACATTAATATTTTGATATATTCAGTTTTTTTAAGGGGGTTTGACTATCCCGAAACCCACCAAAAAACAAAATTGTACTGATGAGGCAACGCACCATGCCGCCAAAAAAAATTAATATCGCAAAGTGCTCATGTACTTATTATGAAAATATGCTGGTGTTGATAGAGCGTACAGTCTACTGGTCTGTTTTGAGTATAGTGTGCCGCCTACAAGTATTTTACAAAAATCAAATACATAATTTATACACCTTGTTATATTAATATTAATACACATCTAAAGGTACATTTATTAAAAAATACACAATTATAAGAATTACAAAACATTAAAAAATATAAAATATTAAGAAAATTAGCTAGATCACAAGCTCTACCGGCCCCAAAGTGTTTGTTCTATTAATATAAACTTACAATGTTGCCAAAATATATTTATGTTGCAATTTAGGTGTGCCCATGGCAACCCAAATGACTTTCCAGACATTTCACCAGTACAATGGCAGATTACGATTCCTCCTCTGGGAATTTTAGCATTTTAGCATAACGGTGAACAGCATAATGCAGTTTTCATCATCTTTGGCGAAATCTCAGACTTAACTTTCCCCACGCATACAACACAGTGAGGCTTGTTTAAAAACTGATAGCAGATAGCTGTAGATGTGAAAAGAACAATGCAACAAACCAAGAAGAGTGCATATCTTATATGAAAAAAATAGGCAGCAGGGATGTATTTTTGAACTTGACGTAAGGAATATCCAAATAAACAATCTTTCTCCAAAGTCAGCAATCAATTAGTGACTTTTTGATGGTGAATAATCAGAAAATAACATTTTTTTAAAAAATTATATGTCATATGACATTACATTTAAAAATAAGTATAATACAACTTAGTGAAGGTAAAAAAACGGATGCTAGGTCTTGCTTATCATGTAAAGCATGGGTTCTCAAGCTTTTCCTTTCATTAAACCCTTTTAAAAAAACTTTGGAAGAAGTTTTTTTTTCCATTAAACCCCTTACATTTTCCTCTATCATATTTAGCATGCAGCATAATAAAGTACAAATAATTGCATGTAAACAACATAAACTAAAATAAAAAAAGGTTTATTGGACTCATGTTTCATTATTTTTTGCATTACTTTTATTTTTAATTTTACAAATATAAACAAGTTTCCAGAAACAAAATCACAGACTTTAACTTGAAGTTCAATTTTAATTGCACAAAGATAAATTAATGTGATGTGTGGATTGATGCAATTTTTTTTTTACATTTGGCATAAAACTGCTCAATTCTTAAATCACCTCCATCAGAAACATTCAACCTGTTTCTTCTTTCCCATAGTAAATTACCGACTTGACTCAAGCCCACCTATACTAGGTAAGAGGGAAAAAGCAATGTTGGTTCGGTAACAACTTTTATTTTGGGATTTTTCTCTTATATGACTTTTAAAATCTGAAATTTAGCATACATGTGCATTTCTAGAATCAATGGAATCTTGACTATGCTGATTAATTGCCACTCCAAATTCGGCTGTCAATGCCCAGATCTTCATTAAGTCCCTATAAATTTCCATGCCCACCAGGGGGCCATTACTGATCCCAGTGGCAACACTTGTTATAATGATATGATTGCAAAAAGGCACTGTTAACTAAGAAGGTGGAATAGGAAATTTTCAGAAATGTAACTCTTTATAGTAATATATTTTTAAAATGCAACAGCTTAAAAATTGAATATTTTGAATATTTCAGCAGTTTCAAATAATAAAAAGAAAACTGGAGCAGTTACATACACAATTAACTAATACAAATCAGAAACTTATATTCTGAGAATTTAAACTGAAATTTACCTTTATTTCTGTCATCTTGAAAGAATATTAATATTTACATTGAAATAACTATAAACATATACATTTAATCTAAATTTATTAAACTTTGTATTGATGTATAAGCACTTAAAGGTTACTTAAATAATTACGAAAAAGGTAAAGTATAAACAGCCCTCTGCATATTATTTGAATTTAAAAATGGATATCTCAGAAACAAAATGTTATTTTGGATGACTTCACAAGTAAAAGTAAATGAAAAGTTATTCAAATGAAAAATAAGGTTTAGATTATATAAAGCAAAAATCAACTTGTAAAAATATTCAAGGAAATTCCAGAGCATCAGTTTTGCACAATTACCTTGATTTGTTTCCTATATAGTAAGCCCTTTTCTCTCAGGCACTATTATAATGCTTTTTAAAAGACTTTAACCTTATTTAGAAATTTTTGTTGCCCTTGACAACAATAAATTATACTGTACAATTAAAAAAAATAGTACTTAAATTAAATCTTTGTGTTCCAATTATGAAAGAAGTAAATACATTTATGAATTATTGATGATACCAAATAAAAAATAAACAATGTTAGTCACTCTATCATTTAATATTCTGCCACATTTACCACTAACAAAATGGCATCTGAAGAAATTACACTTAGATCATATTTTAACTGGTTAGAAATAATTACTTATATTTTTAAACAGTCGAACTTCATTTTGCAGACATCTTAACCACTTCAGAAAAAAAAGTATCTTAATTATTAATTATTACTTTAAATACATGCTAGTAATTAAATTCTTAAATTTACATGCAAAGTTTGTACGAACATAAACGTTATTTGCTAAAATCAGAAACCATATTATAATTCATTTATGTTCCAACTAAAACTACAAAGAAATACAATTTTGCAAGATTATCATAGGAGTTAAGAGATAATTAGTTTTGTCATTTTGGCTATTAAAAATGCTACCAGTCTGCAAAATCTTTCTTCATCTTGAGAAATTAAACAAATTAACATTGTATCTACAAATGCACTAATAAGGATAATTATGAATACGGTACGGAAGAAATTTACTCCCAGTTTGGCAGAAAAAATGCACATAATTTCTTAAATTCCAACTTTTGTGGCAGTTTGATGCTAAGCTGAATCAGTACCTAGAACAAAATCTGTAAATTTTTGTAGTACCTTGGTGCAGCAATCATAACAGTGTGCATAATAAACACAACTGTTCAAGTTCAATATATATTATTATATGAAATAAAGAAAAACAAAATTTTTAAATATTAATTTTGGCCAAATAAGCATGCATTCAAACAGAATATTTAACAACATGGTTAAATAACAAAAATTCAACACACCTTTATCAAAAAAATTCTTATTGAAAAAAGGAAAGTTTAAATATTTCAAAATGGCTTTAATCAAACAATAAGATTTAATAAACAAAAGTTTTCACAAAGCAATAAAAAAACTTGCTACTTCAAAAAAATATTCCAAATGCCTTTTTATAAAGTTGATCGATTACTTTTAATTTTGCTGGGATCCTCGGAGAAAGTTTTCATAACAAATTCTTTGAAATCATTTATGCAGAGATATAAAAACTTGGATATTAAGCATATTTAATAACAGTAAGCTGATCATAATCTGAAATTTCTAGCATTTTCAATGATGACTGACACAGTACCAAGATTTTCATCTAGAAAAAAAATTAAACCATAAATTTAGTTTTACCCAACACTACTTAAATTTCCATGTCAAAAATGTTTTTTAAACGTTTTTTAGACGAATTATTTGTTTCTTATTTCTCAAGTTCACAAAAAACGGAACAGCAATTACATTCCAATATTGATGCTGGGTTTCTGTTTATCACTTGCATTCTTATAGAACACTTTTTAAAAGTTAAATTGACAAAAATATAAAGTTTTATTATTACTTTATAATATACATTATACAAACTATTATTTGGAATAAAATTTTCTGATAGTTGTAAATTTTCCTACTTTTTCCATTATTAAGTCTAAAATCGATGATTCTGTACATAAAATACACATATATATACACACATGCAATCTTCTAATATTTCAAAAATTATTTAATAAATGTATCAAGACATTACTTACTCAGGGTCATAAGAGTGAGTATACTACTCCATCACTGTTTACATCCCCAGCTAGTTATTTATACATACGAAACATAGACTAACATAGAACAATACAAACATAGAATGTTCTGTTTTCTACAGAATGAATATAATGTATTTTACAGAAATACACATGTAACATATGCAGAAGTACACATTATGTAATAAAAATGCTTTTACTTGGAATTTTCGGGAATCTCTTATTAGAATTATATTCAACTACGTTAAACACAGTATTAATAACCGCATGGTGAAAATAGGCTTTAGAACTATTGCGATTCACCCCAACAAAATCATTAAAAAGTTACTGCGAATGACACCATTTTGTATCTTACATTTCAATAATACACAAATTTTAATGCACATACATAAATCAAAACGGAAACAAAACAAAAATATACATACCTTGCAATTATAGAATACACAGCCGACTAAAAACTGCCGCCATTAAACTTTCAAAAGATCGAATCACGGGAAGACCAGGCATGCGCTGAATGCTTTGCTTTGATTGGCTGCAAAGTATTCCTTAAAAATGGTGAAACATTGAACTAATTGGATCGTTTCACCAAATATCAGTGAAACTGTAAATTCAAGTGAACCATAGTTTGGTGCAACCTTTGATTTTGAACCATTAAATGGTGTAACATTGCACTAAAATTTTTTACAGTGTATGGTAAATATGTCTCCATAAGATGATATCAGAGAGTGGTTGTGCAAAACATTCGCTATTTATAGAAGCCTAGAACTTTTGTAATAAATTAGTGGTGAAAAGATGACTATACTTTAAAGACGATGAAAATTCTAATGGACATATGTAGCAAAGTATCTGTATACTGCAGCCATATATGCAAAAAGTACGAAATCACGCGCAGTATCGTTCAGCAGTCCGCAATATATCTGTGGACGCATTTGACTGAACATTTGATGTTTGAAGTTTGATGTTTTAAACCTATTTTCACTTACCGAAAGAAATATCAAAAAAACATTTCAGTTTAGCGAATACAAAATGTGTTATAGAGTGAAAATGTCATACAACTTCTGTTTTATGCATTGACTGAAGAAAAATTTTATTCCATTTGTGAATTTAGAGCAATATTCCATAATGCGTAGATTGTCCACAAAAACTGTAAAACAGAACAAAAATTACTAGAAAACAGTTGACCTTATCACATTTCTAACGTTTTACATTAACCAGGGTAAAATATAAATCTTAATATCAAAGAATATTGTAGGTTAAAGTTATATATTTTACCTTGCTTACAAAAGAAACACACACACACACACAAAAAAAAGAAAGAAAAAGAATGACGCGTCGGAACTGAAGATATAATTATATATATAAATACTGCAACTGGCTATTGATAAATTTCTTCGTCATCCTGCTCCAATAATCTCCAATAGTCTAGCGAATATTCAACTCAGTTCCACGCGCCATTATAACTATCACCGCTTGTAGCTGTGCTGACAGTTTACCTGGTTTTACAATTTGAAATCACTTATATACGTATGCTATGCCCTAATCGAGATTCGATCCACGAATCTTCCACTTTTTAACCGGATGTATCTACAAACTGCATCCTCAAGTGCACGCAAGGGGGGAATGCGTTATTTTTTTTACATTTTTCCTTACTTAAAAGATGAATGGGTAGAGGCAATAGCAACAGTGGATTAAGTCCAGAGAGTGAGAAATTAACATGTACTCCAATTTAGTTTTGGTACGACAGTAGGTGTTATTAAACTTTTTTATAAAAGATATGTAAAATATCAGCTGCGCCTTAGCCAGGAATTGAACGGATCTTCGCGTTCTAATCACTTACACCCAGATACCATGCACTCGAAAAATACCATAATTCATTGACGATAATTAATTGTTTATACGGAAATGGGAAGGGGTAATTTCCCATTTAATTTGAGGAAAATACATTTTTTACTTTATTTCATATTATCTTACAAAACGTATAGCAATACTACAGACAAAAGACGAACCAGAATATTTAGTTTTTGATTTCAGAACAAAAATAATAAATACAAGATTTCAGATTAGCTTAATTTGTATCTGAATCCCAGAAGATATCCGTTTTTAATCTTACTCCGAGGCTGACTATTAATTCTTTTCTTATGCTGTTCAAATCGAACACATAAAAATTCATTTTAAAGACTTTTGTTGCAAAAAGAATGAACTATTTAATCTTGCGGTATTTACTTATTATTGGTAACATGTGAACATATACTGACATTTTTTGAACATTTAAAAATTTTCATTCAGTTTTAAAATTGCAGTTATTCAAGATAAAAATGAGTAAATGATTATCCAAAAGGACGGCCCAAAGGGCAAATCGAAGGTAAATTAATTAGTGACGAGGAATAATACAGCCGTCAAAGTCGGGAATGCGGTATAGCTCATTAAACTTTTCCATATTTTATCTCTATTACCCACGGTGAAATTACTTACTATCCAAAAACAATTATTTATAATTTGTTCTTTGAAAATCAGGCAAATACGCCTTGTCATCAAATGTATTAATCGATGGAGCTTGCTTTGTTTTGAAGAATACACAATTTCGCTTTATGAATGAACTCTTAGCTATTAGTATAAAATTTAACTAGAGCTAAACCTTAATAATACTGACATTTATAACTATGCATTGCAGTATACATACGCAGAAATTCTTTATTTAATCCAAATACTATAATCAAAAGAATTCTGCGTATTCGCTTGCATAAAACTAATTGAAGGCTGTTCCTTAAATGTTTGAAGAACGCGTTTCTTTTTTTTACCAAGCATCGTAAATCATCATTAGCCTTACTTTTATTTTCAAGAACATGACGTTATTTACTGCTTTATTTCTCAGAAACACTGATCTCCATTAATAATTCCTCAAATGTAATAGCAGATAAAGTGGAGATAAGCGATGATGTAACAAACTAAAACAATTTTAAACGTATTATTTGATTTGCTTAAGCGATTTTTAAATGATTAGTGTTCCATGTTATAAGAATTTAATAAGGTGATAAAAATAACATGATTAAATATTTGACTATTTACTAAGTTATAAATTACTTTCTTCACATAAACAAATCGTACAGATGTTATCGAATTTTTAAAGTATTTTATATGTAATTATATAACTGAGAAAAAATTTCCTCAGATTAACTTATGAATTTAGTTATTGAATTAATGGAACAAAATACAGACCGTCATTTCTTATGCTGTCTGCGTAAACAAATTTCTCATTTCGTAAGCTAATTTTTGATTTTATTACGCTGTTACTCCTTTTAATTTGCATTGTGGAAGTTGTAAATAATTTCGTCTGCTTTTATAAAGAATTCATCATCAGAGGAAGAAAGATAATTTTTAAGGTATGCTCCAATGCTAAGTGCGTCTACGAAGTTTTAGAATTGGGTTCAAAAGTTGAAAGTGTAAGCGCGCAATATTCTTCTTTCACAGCCTTCAAATACATATTCCTTGTAAGGCTAAACTAAACCTGGCACTTTCATGTAGCTGCCTGATTCCTTTGTAGAACTCAGCGCTTGAAATACTGATTTAATACATTGATTATGGGTTTCTCAGGTTTTTCAGAGTTATTAAAATAATAACGTTTGGGCTAATCATTTTATCAAAAAATCCGCAGGTGTCATATCTTGAATATGATGGAATATTTGAGAATTCTTTTCCTTTTATATGCTAGAAACTACCTTATGAGAATAGATTTACACGATGGTGCACTGTCAGGCAGAAGAAACTGGTAATTCGATTGAGATTTTTTGCGCCTAACACGCTGCTTTCTCTTCTGCGTTAATGATTCAGATGTGTCTCCAATATGTCTTTATAAAATGTGAAGCTAAACAGCATCTCTTTAGACACAAATTCTTTCAAATCAACTCTTTCCAATCAAAAATGTTACAACAACATTTTGTTCAGTCAGGATTTCCGAAATCGAAATATTCTGTGTCCATGACGAACTTTCTCTGACCCAAGCAGGTGACTCCCTTTTTATAGAATAATAAGAAAGGCTTTTATTATGTATCTATCTCTTAGTATATATCACATTTTATAAAGACATATCTCCAGTCACAGTTTGTTAGAAAGTATAGGAATTAATAACCACTTTACTACAGAACTTCTGTTCTTTGTTAACGTTTCAAATCTCTAACAATTAATATTCACTACATCAAAGCAATTAACACCATGGAAAATTCTCTCCATAGACAGTATTATTTTAGAAAACTTTGATTGAAATATAACAGTAATAAATGCTGATAATTATCATTTGAATTACATGCTGGGAATTTAAAAAATATTAGCCCTAAATCTTAGTAGTTAGATCATGTATGGTTACTTAATAAAGAATTTAACATAAGATGACCAGATATCCCGGTTTATTATGAGATCATAATATAGGTATCTCGAACCCTGTAAACATTACCTGATTTTAAAAACGGCCTTCATTATTTTTATCAGTTTCATTACGTATGGCAATGGAGATATTTTGAAGGGTTAGAAATACGATAAATAATCATTTAATGATTTGTTCTAAATATATGCTTTTCAACTACACGAAAAGATGGGTTTATGAAAATAACAGACGAGCTCTGTGTTCTCAATGTGCTTTTTCCTTCGCAAAACCGATAGTGAAAATAAATTACCTAGAGAATTTTAAGTGCATCATTTGACAAAATATAAGGCTGGAGAGGAAATTTGGGGGAATAATATAGCATGGAGGAAATTTTACAGTAAGAAATTATTTTGATAAAAGAAATTCATCCGGAAAATTTATGACATTGATAGTCAATAACCTCTGCTTATTGAAATGAAAAATAAGAACCTTAAAGCATACCACGCCAGTCAAGACCAAGTTTATAAATAGTCACCGGTACTGAATCTCACAGTCTCTAAGAGAAACATTTCTGCAGTAGACCAATATCGTTTGGAATTGCTAGTGGTCGGCTTTCAAGGTTTCATTTTATCATCTGGACAACAGAGAGAAACATGCATGGGTTAATAATTAATAAAAAGAAGGTAACTGTTTTAAATAATAATATGAATAATTTGAAAGAATCAAATCTAAAAACATTAACACGCAAGAGTTGCACGCCGACGTGGAAAATAAAACAGGCAAATCGACAACCTTGTATTCGGCGTAGATTTTGTAAAATCATTTAAAGAATTTTTTGCTCCTGATGAAGGAGGACCCGTTTTGCCCTCGAAATCGATTGGGATTTTCTAAAATCTACGCCTAATACAGGGTTGTCGATTTGCCTGTTATATCTAAAAATATTAATCGAGGAAATGTTTTCGGATTCGCTTTGAGAAAATCTACTCATGTTATTAATTACAATATTAGTATAAAGCTTTTTCGCGCGCCTTTTCTGATGATACTAGTGCACTGTGGAAAAAACCATAGACTAAATAACAGAGAAATAATACCTGAAACATAATCCTGCTTGATCAGTATAGCAGTTAGCTTTGTTGTGTGCCGTATCACTAAGCTCGGCCTCGAAACACAGTCAAGGATGTTTGTTAGTGCCATGGGGGTACTTAAAATAAATGGCGAGCTGAAATCCCTATTGAGTAGTTGGGCAGAAGTAAAAAAGCTGTGGGAATCCCTGTTACTGTCAGACGAGAGAGCTATGTCTAATCAAGAACAATTTAATTATTCAAAATGAGCAAGAATATCTGGCTGGGTTTAAAATACTTTTCATTCGATATTTAGTAATTTAATAGTAAGTTATAGGATGATATCCAATAGGTAGTTCTCGATTTAAAATTTATAACCTTTGCTTTTATAACGCATGTACGAGGTATTAGTTATAGTGTTCTCAGAGTGCGAGCTGTTGTAAATACCAGTTTTTTTTTTTAAGTTTTTTAACCCAAACTAAAATTTAAAAACCTAGTATTGTTAGTTTTAAGGGATATTGTGTTTTCTTAGACTCATCTGGTTTGAATTAATTATTGTTTGTTGTTTTTATGGAATAACTAACTAAAAGATAAAACATTTTCAGAAATAATTAGAGAATGCTCTCAAATCTTCGCAGAGACACTTGTCCAAACACTGAAACAGATCGAAAGAGACCGATAAGGAACAAATTTGTTTTGAAACTTCTTTCTACATATCTGTTGTTGTGACTTATCTCACTTTTCTGACAGTAACATCAGAACAAGCCCACGAAATTCATCGGGGCAAGGAGGGCAAGATCCTTGAGCACCATGCAGGTGACATTACGGCTTTCCTCAGTTCCGCCGCAATTTTAATTGAAAGCACACCGGGGGGTGGGGACGGTTCCGAGGGTCTCCCACTTCTCTTCCTCTACCACCAATCTCTTGAGAGCACTTCCAGTTCGCACTATATTGATAATGCCCCCATGTCTCACAGACATGATACACTTACAAACATTCCTGCCTTTGCCGAGATTCGTACCCGGGACCTTCGGTAGGGCAGTCAGCGTCTCTAACCAGTATCCCGGTTGGGTGGTCTATTACATATCTAAAATTATTGTTCAGAGTGAAACTATTTCATTTTAAACTCACTTAGTTCTTTTATGCAATTGATTACTGATAAAAAGTGAAACACACGCTTGTCAAACGGCAACACTCTGAGAACTAACTGATCATAATAAGCTTTGGAAAAAATATATTAAAAATCTTATCTTCGATCAGTTATTAAACAATGGTGGTACTTCCAGCTAGTAATCGGAAGTTTCGGAGTTCCAATCCAGACAAGGACATTGCTGTTTTTTCGTGGTTTTTGCTATTTAATAGATTCAACAGAATCATGTAGCGAACATAACGGTTCAAAAGTTTGAGATCACTCCAATAAACAGATTCCTAAACTTCAAATATTGTTTTACACTCAAATATAAATCAGCAAAAATTAGCTTGACACAGAGAATTGGTTTTAATCTTTGTTCTTATCTTATTACTATTACCATCACTACTTTCGTTGCCTTAAGTGACCAAAATAAAGCAAACTCCTGAAAAAATGCTAATTAAAAATAAATGTTTTTTTTAACTTGCTTGATGTTTTTTCTTGAATTTTCAAGATTTATAACTGGCGTTGTAAAAAAAATAGGAACCCGAGGCAAACTTTGCATCTTCCTCGGTTCTTTACTTTTGCTAAAATATTTTTCCTTCGGGAAGGATTCGCAGCGTTGTCCATTACCTGACCGCAAATTAACCTTAATCGAGAGGGTAGACAAAAAATCAGAATCCTTGTTACACAAATTGCTGAGTTCCTCAAGGATTAAGTCATTCAGTTTTTATAGCAATTAACGAAAACATTAATTAGCTGCTCCAGCTCTGCGTGATCCGCCTTTGCCCTCGGGAACTTTGACAAAACGATTTGTTACTAACGCTCTTGTTTCCTGCCCTCGAATGTAAGAATAATATTCTTTCGCAGAGGTATGTGTTCTGAATTGGGTAGTCACATTTTATATCGGAAACCTTTATAATGTAAGATATACAAACAATAATCAATATGTTTATCAAACAACAAATCACTTATAAAATTATTTTGCTTGGTAGTGTTTTCTTATAATACTTAATGTTCCTCCGAAAAAAAGCCCGACAATAAAAAAAAAAAAAAACTCTGTTACAGCTTCAGATTGAGTACACTGAATTCAAGTTAATAAGGAAATATTATTCATGCTTTATTCAGGTCTCAGGTCTCACTGAAAGAACAAGTTCTTTCCTATAGGAGTCCCATACACCTTAAGGCCCACCATCTGCCAAGCAGGAAAGTCGCTAAACACTGGTAGTGCGATTCGGGGTTCGATTCCAGCTCTGAAGCATGTTTGTTTACAAACTCTTTTGTGGTTTATGTCATTTCTCTTGACTTATTTGAAAGACGATTTTATTATAATATTACAAGTAGTGCTTTAGAGTTTTTGGTACCTTATCACTTGACAAATCTGGAAAACTGTGAAAAATTTGAAAAAATAAAATATCGTACTGTACCCAACCCAAGGAACTCAAGTTCCATGCAAATCTGTATAGTGCTCAAATAAAACGGATCGTGTTATTTGCTCATTCAAGAAATTAAATAGTGATGCTGTTTTAATCCCAATAGATCATGGTATCTTAAAGCTTAATTTTTGGTGGTCATAGAACTATTCAGTTTGTATGCATCATTTCAAACATCTGAAAATGATTTGTGTTGAAAGCTTTGTAAAAGTGATGCAAGATTACTACATTATTTATTCATGGTTTGTATTCAAAATTTGAATTACTGCCTTCAAAGCTTTTATAATGAAAAAATGTTACAATAAAATAATGTTATACCAAATGATATGGTATTGTCTAAAATTAATTAATGATGCAAATTAGCATGTCTGCCATATCAAAGCATAATCTTAAAATAAATTCATTGAGCTATGTAGAATGCTATAACCCAAATTTAAAATTATGATAAATATTATCTTCTTTTAATCTATTCTTAGCAAATTAGAACAGCAATTATCTTTAATTCTTACTTGTATTATACCAATAAGATACAATTTAGACAATAAGATAACTTTCGCATGTGTATATCACATATTTCCAAAGGACAATACATATTCCATCGTCATGTTTACAATCCTTAAGAGTTCTTTTCATAGCTAAATTAGGCACGATCATGAGACACGGGTCTGTCCGTAAAGATCCTGCTAAATAAACTTTCGAGAAAACACTGGACACGAATAGATCACTGCTATTGATCTCTTTTTGAAACTATGGAGATTATTTTGTATGTAGTAAGAATCTGCTCCTAATTGCTGCCTAATTCATTTTTTAGACGACAGCACAATGGCAGGAAGATTTCTTAACTGGGAAACATCGTTCTTTGATGGATGAAGAGACTTACCTCAAAATGAATTTAATCGAACCATTCTCTAACATTTTGAGCTCACAGTTATCTAGATCATCTCAGTCAAATTTCGAAAGTTGAAGAATTTCACTATAAAGATAAAGTGCATAAAGCAGATAAAGCGCAAAGAAGCATAGTAGGAAAAGTTACGCTGATACCTTCTTTCCTTGCAACGCGCCGCCGGAAAGAACTGTTTCGGTGAGAATTTATGCACTCGCGCTGAGCGAATTAAATTAAGATTAATTAATCGCAGTTCAAGTGTGAAAGCTTGTTTTCGCAAACACATTCTTGCAAAAGAACTTTCAAAAACACCAACAAATTGGGCATTCATGGTTATATACGTAAAAATTATTTCTACAAATATGCCTCAGGCATATCTTTGAATATATACATCACGAAATCAGCATTTATTGTGAATTTAGCGCACATTTTACTAAATAGGCTTATGCAAATTATTAAAATTCATATATTTTTATATATCATTAAAATAATTATAGCATGCACCTCCTTACTAGAAAATTGTATTTATAAACATTTACACTAAAGCTCAATTTTTCTTAAAATATGGTTCTTCGCAGTTGTACACATAACACTTAAACTATATTAAATTTAACCTTTGGAAGCTATGTTAAATTAAACAATTTATATCCAGGATAGACTTTCATACATTACAAAGAACGTTAGCTAAAATAGTTGCCTATAGGTAAGTTCTTATTTGCAACAAAAATCTTGCAATTAAGTTGTAGCATTTGTCATCTAGGTTTCGAATAATTTTTAATTGACACGTTATACTTTAGTTAACGTAGCTTGTTTTATAATGATTATGCTTAGACTAGCTATTATGCTATTGAAAATTTTATATTATTGTGATGTCATTCAGAAAATAAATAAGTAATTCTTAAAACATTCGCATTTAAACTTAATTTTCTCAAAACACGATGTTTCACCATTGCGGGCGTAGTATTTTAAAAATGTTTAATGGCTTGAAATTTCACAGGCTTTTTTACACGAGAATTATCTTCTAACTGAACCAAAAATCCAATAAATATTTTATTATTAGAAAAGTTTATGCATGGAAGTATTAGATGTTTTTGGATAAAAATGTATTTCAGAACTTCAACTCCAAATAAAAAGAGAGCTTAACTATGAAATTCGTAGGTTTTTTTATGTTCACTCTTGTTTGCGGATGTTATAAAAGCCTTATATGCAATGTGGCATTCAGATATGTAGCATAATATTTTAATTGTGAGAATCTCAGGGAAAAACATAAAAATTTGCGTTGCAAAACAGATTATAAAAATATCTATGGCAACGCAAACTTTCCTGTTGCTAATTCTCAAAGCAGCTAATAGTAAGTAATTGCTAAAAATTTGAAGTAATTGCTTTTAAAATAAAAAATCCTCCCTACTCTTATAAGACTAACATATTCGAAGATATGAAGTATTTTAAGAAATACGAACCCTTTTAAAAATAGCTACTAAGACGTGTTCAAACGATGTATGTGTTATCGCTGATTTTCAGACTAAATCTAATGATTCATTTATAAATTTCTTGAAAATAAAATTCTACAGTTGTCCAGAAATTTCGTTTCTGTTAATCCAATAGTTTTCAATTAAAAATTCCAGTTATTAATTGTTTGCTGCTAAGCCGCGAAATTTTTCTTTAAATCTACTAAATTAGATATTCGGCTGTGAGGATTTATTTAAACATGATTTAATTATTGTGGATTTAAATTCACATAAAATTTTATCAAAATTTATATTATGCTATATAAATGTACACAGTTTTGCAAAACTGTATTGTGGCATTGAGAATGAAAGGATAGTTGAACAGACGAGATGTGAGATGTTGGATGTAATTTCGATTTAGTGTGCTTCTATATATCTTAACGCTGAAATATACGAAATTAAAAGTTTTTTTCTTTCTTGAGATGTAGATTTCCTAGAACTTCGAAATTATCTTTAGGCAAGCTCACCCGGGCACGATTTTTAGAAGAAAGAAAGGTAAGTGAAACATTTTTTCTTGCTTTTAGAACTTAGAAATTGAAAACTAAGAAGTTAACGTTCTTAAAGTTTTACTAAACCTACCTGCGATTTAAACACTTCTGAAATTATGCGTAAAGAAATATGATTGCAGTAGAATAAGAAAATATGTCAATTAATTTATATTTAAATAGTTTTGCAGCTTTGTTATTCACACTAATCTGTTCCAAAATTTGAATTGAAAGGCAACATCATCACCGAGAAAATAGCTGTAAAATGAATGATTACAGAAATCAGATAAGCAATCCTTCTAAGCGCAGAGAAGGAAAGAAGCAGTAAGAATGCAATACTTTTAAATTGTCAATAAACAGTGTTGATAATATTTGGTTATTTTAAACATGTTTCAAACGAGGTATTTTGATGTACTTCATAGCTGAAGATTAACAATCTACAAGTGCACAAGTAGTTCAGTATGTTTCATTACTCCTACTATTATTATATATATTTCTATTACTTTTTTAAATGAATTTCTAATTTTTTGTAACTAATTTGTCACCTAAGACAATTACCTGACTTGTCTCATTCTTGTTCCAGCTATGTTGGCCAAGTCACAATTAAATTTTCAGCTATTGTTCTAAAATTTCCCTGCAAGTTCATTTAGAAACTATAAATATCACAATAATTCCCTATGTTATAACATTGTACTGAAGATTATGTTCATGGTTCAAAATGTGCTGTGTTTTTACTTTCTCATAGATAAATGATATAGCCTGAAAATCCGAATAATGTTATTACGCCCACTTCCGCTTTCTCCGAGTAATACCGCCTCATTTCTTTTCTAGCTAATAACTGCTCATGTATTCTTTCTCATTGCCATATATAAGAACATACATTTATTGGAAATACTATTTGCTCTAATAATATAATATTTTAACTCTTGGGATTTGTTTGCGTCAAAATCAGGATTCCAGGAAAGAAAATATTAGATCATATATAAAGCAGAGAAAGCCTGAAGATAAGGTTTTTGACATCGTACAAGATGCGTTACGAATAAAATAAAATATCAGTTAAGTAATACGGAAGTCTACTATTTGAAGTAATGTGAACAGATACTGACTCAAACAGATGGAAACTCGAAAATCAACGAAGGCCGTACAGATTTTAAATAAATATTTAGGCATAAAAAATTTGTAGATTTATCTTGATAGTACAGCATAATAAGCATTTAAATCTTAGTGAACTTCTTACGGTGTAAAAGTAAATAAAAATAAACTTTCGTAGTGATATTTTGCATTGTATTGCTTGTTTTTATAAATCTCATACGTTCAAAAAAGGGAATTTTCATAGCGTCAAGATATACACGATAGAAGTATCCTTTATTAATTATTATAATATAGCAAATATTCATAATTATATGTTCGAAGTACAGGTTAATCTTGAAGTAAATAGATATAATTCCAACGTTTCCTTTATACACAGTTGTTTTCCATATATATATTGGAAAACTTGTTGAAGATGTAGAACATTTTGGAAAATTAGAAAAGTTACTTAGTATACAATAATAAAAGAATTCTGCAAATCTCTGGAATGTCATAATGGTTTAATCGCAGGCAGGTAAGTTAAAATATCGAAATAAGATTGCGCAATTTGGTGCAAAATAATTATCATGGTAATAATACTGAAACTACTGAAAATAATTATTTACTAGTAGAATTAAAGTTTAATCGATGAAATTGCGGCCTGGATAAAACTAAGATAAACAGATATACATAAATATATTCTGCGTAAAAATGCCGGCAGTTATTACGTAATTATTGTACTGTATCCTGAAATGAAGAATTCTGTTGACAAATTTTAGAGAATAAGCGAAAATTTCCTTTTAATAGCAAACAAGCTAATTACCGTTTTTCATTGCTACTAAAATGGAAATGTAATTAACTTTCTAAAGACTAGTCGAATTTAGACCTTTTAATACGCGATGATTCTAATAATGATCACAGAGGAATTCTATGGGACTTTAAAATTATTTTGGAAGCTGTTTGAGACTAGAAAAATTCATAAAGTTGCTATAAATAGCTGCTTTGATACATTAGCTACACAGCTATTCATCATTATGCTGATTAAGCGTGGGACTGGTTGCATTTGACCTATATACTATCGTATTTTAAGAGGAATTGGCAAATTCTTGTGTTGTCAAAATGCAGAGAGCAAATTTAAAAGGAGTCAAGAACAATTCGTTAGCATCTCATTTCTCCGATACAAGTCAATCAGTTTAAAGGCAGTTTTCCATTTAAAGGAAAAAATGTGCAATTTCGACAGACAATTGGAAAAGTTAGATGGGCTCGGGCTTAGTTTCCATGACGACAGTCTTTGTTCTAGATCAATCGTTTTCCTAAGAATAAAATAGAACAGCACTGAAGTCTCTGAAGGAATAATAGAAAGCAATTAATAATAACGACTGGCCCTCCATATCGACATCATTTACAATAAGATAAACGACAGTTTTTTCATCGGATACAAAATCTCTCCAACAAAGACCCATATCATCCTACTTAAATAGAATATTTGCTATACTATCTCTCTGTATTTGTGCGTATATATCCAAGACTAGAAATAACTGAAAGAGACGGATTTAGGGAACAATTTGGAAAGTATTTTCGGCAACTGTTACGAAATGTCGGAAGAGATTTCTAGAATCAACGAATCCAGTGTATACTTTACACGCAATTTGTTGGGCTTAGGGAGGTTTTCTGATTTTGTCTTAGCGAGGTAACTGAACTTTTTTTTCACATTTGTTGCATACTTGACACAAAATAAAAATGGATTTCCCATTATTTCATGATTGGAACTATCCGAAAGATAAGTACGTTTAATACACTTATAATACATTGTCAGATCGAATTAATTTGTATACTTTCATTTACCTCGAAATTATTTTCTTCTCAATAATCGTTTTTTCATGCTAATAATCAAAATTATTTCTCTCCATAATTGCCCATATTTTCTTTTATTGTTTAATCTCCATTTATTAATGGTTTAAAAGATCTAAAATATTCTTTCAGACTTCTAGAATTGTATTTCCTATATACAGAAGTCAACGAAATAGTCTTTTTTTTTTAGAGTTCTTTTCCGTCAAGAGCTTTTATTTTGAAGATTAATTAATATTACCAAATGATAATTAGATATTATTTTCTAAATATAATTTCGTATGCCAAGCCAGTGAAAAAAAACTGTCTTTTTAATGATGCGTCAAGTTATTTCCTTAGAAGGAACATGATATACAAATATATTGTTAAAAGTGTATTTTTTTAATTAGGACATTCAGTTAAGTCCTAAGCTAGATCACATCTCTCAACTCTTATTCTGATGACACGAAATCTAAATTTTTCTAGTCTTTGCTACAATTTACAGGTATAGGGCGAATTATAATTTTCTTTTTTCGGGTTAGATGTCTAAACGATTCTAAGGAAAAACATTTACTTGATATTAAATCATTTGAAGGAAACTCAGATTTATTTAAAGGCATTGTTACTATTAATGATTACATTTAAGAATCACTGAATTATGGATGCCTGATTTGTAATGACTAGTTGTCCTTTGGCCTCAATAATTCTTCAAATACGAAAAGGTATGGATTCACCAAGTTTACTGGAGTGTTCCAAATGTTTGGGCTGACAAATGTCTTTTAGATTTTCTCATAAATATGTAGTGTCATTAAGTTATATCGAAGCAGGAGGATTGAAAAATGAGCATCGCCTTCGCCGAGACTCGAAACACGGGTGTACTCTGGGGTACTCGCCCAGCGTGCTGACCACTACACCAGAAAGGCATGCAAAGAAGGTGGGAGAAATACCTTATAAATCTTTTGAGGATGTTGGTGTTACATGGCATGTTTGCAAACATTTTGTGGAGAATACCCCAAAGATGTTCATTGGTGCTATGGGATTATGTCTGGACTTCACGATAACCATTATTTAATGGATTTCTTCTTATAAGTGATTCATATTACAAATTTCGTAAACAACCGTAATCTTAGAAAAGAGAAATTTCTCAGCTAGTGTACTCCATTTGTATCCAGATGGCAGAAACGCATGAATGGAGGTTGTTCATGAGACTTAAGTTTTACTTAAAGCTAAGGTACTTAGCACAAGTACAAAGTTCCCAAATATTGTCCAAGAGACTACTGGCCAATTGTAGCAGTGTAGTCTCTCATTTTGACTTTTCAATCTGTTCTAACATTTCCATTCTAGCACGCTGGAACCATAGCTTCATGGAGCCTACGTTATATACTATTTAGTTTACTACCAGTGTAATGCTGTCGGAATTGAGACTCAGTATGAACCATGCATCAAGTACCTATTATTTCCTCTCAACCAAAGGCGTCTAAAGTACGGGTGCCATTCATCATGTTACGATGAAGAATTTAGAACAAAATGATATACTTCTAGCTAGATGTATCTTATAGTAGTACTCACTCATGCACAGATATAAGACATTATCCATGATATTTACAACAGTCAAAAAACTAAGAATCATGCACAACTATTGAAAAAAAAAATTTTCGTAGCTGTGCGAATGTTTGCAATCCACAGAAGATAGCTTTACAAACCTAGACATATTATTTTACAGTTTTCTAACGTAAGTGCTTTAATTATATTTTGAATAATAGGGTATCTAGTGTTATTTTATTATCTGCCCTCCCATTTTCAATATTCTACATAACTGTCGTATTTAATGTTTATTTTGGAATTGATAAGCAGTAAAAATCAATCCTAACATAAGCGTAGAATATACATATTTCATTTCGCTTTGATTTGTAGCCCTTCGCTCAACCGTCATTTCGATAAGCAGTATCCACTGGCTGTAAAAAATTTAAATATGTGATATAAAAATTTTGTTTTTTTCCTAATATTTTTTTTCAGAATGCTTCATTTTCTTGCTATTTATGCATGGAATAGTACGAATAAGCGATGTAGTGGACAAAGTGTGTTTAACTAGTTCATAAAATCGCCAATGAATTGGCTATCTTTCATGTTATGCGGATATTCAGAAATTATCGTTTTCAACACCGTTTATTTTGAAATTTATATAAAAATATTACGGGTACTTTTCCAATTGGATACGTGATTATACTGAAAAGAAGGTTACTTCAGCCTTTAAATTAAATTCCATTCATTATTAAAACGTCCGATTAAAACTTTTACGCTCTTATATACTCAGAACACACAATTTAATTTCTATTCAAACTCTCATAAAAACTCTCAGTCCCCTTACAGAATAAAAAGGACAATTATTAAAACAGAGTATATATATTTGGTATTAAATTATACGCAATTTGAATTAATACTTTACTTTTTTCAATTTTTTAAAATTATTTCTGTAGAATAGATGACCATTTTTGGTAGTTTTACGAGAAAAGTCAGTTTGAAATAAGAATTTTGGAGTGTCGTGGATATTTGAGTAACATGTAATATGGCTTCAAAATTAATTACAGTTATTCATTTCCGTAAAATACCTTTAACTCATTAAACAAGCTCTGTACCTATTATACTTTAGTTTCATCTCATCATGGGAAGAAAGGCGAAATAATGATACTACTTAATTTCAGTTTCAGGGCATTAGCACAAAGGATACAATGTAGAAATGTGGAGACATATTTTAAGACAAACTCCCAGGCACTCTTGAGGTTAATGTACTTAATAAAAATATTTGTATTAAAATTTTACAACATAAATACACTCACGTTTGTGAAAATTGCAACACCAAGAAGGAATCGTCATAATTGAATGCAATTTAATACACAGTTGAGTGGTAGTGGTACAAATAAATGATTAAATGTTCAAAGCAAACAAACAAGAACAAGAAATCAGAATCAGTATTTTGTGTGGCCACCACGCGCCGCAATAAGTGCTGCTACAC
>KK114156.1:440353-529130 GCA_000611955.2 Stegodyphus mimosarum | reverse complement strand
AAAATGGCCAAGAAACGAATCCGTTCACCGGGAGAAGCATCCGAATCGAAATACCAGGCTTTAGAAGTGTTCAACCACCTATTTCAAATGTGAGGAAAACGCATTCGAAATAACACACAAAAAATTATTTCAATTCCGCGCCAGTAACATTAACTAATCAATAATGTCCTTTCACTTCACAGCATTTGATGTGTTTGTTTTTGGTTATTATTTATTCTTCCTTAATGGTTTCATTTTGAGTTTTATAAATAAATAATTCTTCTCCCATTTAATAGGACACGTTCACTCCATTAAAATTTTCGCTTAATATTCGTCTTTCAAACTGGTAACCCAGATTTAGTAGAAAAAGGATGCATTAGTTAAATATAATAATATTAACACATTTATTTAGAGTTGTTCTCATACTTTCCTAAAGGAATTACTTTTCTAATTCTAGCCGCAAGGCTACATAGCTCATTAATAAAAGGATTTTAGATATTTTATTAGATGGGGGGGATAGAAAGTTTAATTTCTGCGTAATGCTTCCTTTTTCTTTATGTTAAAAATAATGTATATTGTTTTCTTTTTTCTGTCTTCTTATTAGTTTTACAATCTTAAAAATATTGGCTCTTTTAAGAAGCAATTGAAAGAATCTTCGCAATTCACGGTAAATATTGCAATTCAGAATACATGGTGTTGACACATTTTGAAATGACACTTCAGATGGATGGGGATACTGTAACTTCTCTCAATTTTAAATTCATTAGTTGGTTAAAACCTGGTTGGTTAGACTGAAATTGCTTTCATAAAAGTTAAGTCTTTTATACTGGATTACATTCTTGCAGCATTTTACGAACGATTCAGAAACATAAAATATGGCACTTATGAGATCACTTATAATAGCAAAAGTGGAGTTTTGCGTTTCCTTATGCGAAAATATCTTCTTTCCGCATTATTGTCTTTTCACTATTGATTATTCACAGGAATCCCCTTGCATTATGGAGATTATTAAGAGCTATGTATCTTATGCGCAGACTATGCCATAGATTAAGTACAGCGCAGCATAGTTTTGTCTAATTATTTCAAATGGTGTTGTTAGTTGCACAGCAGCAAAATTGTCATTGAGGTAAAACACTGTTTCTTCAGTTTTGATTTTTAGTTTCTGGGGGCTACCCTCAGTTGGTTTTTCAGGACGCCTGCGTAGTAGTTAACGGTGAACATGCATTTTGAAGTTAACAATATTGACAACTGTAAACGCTGTGGATTGTCTAACAGAACCTTTTTTGTTGATCAGATATGCATTACTATTTTGTAGTTCTCCTACCACAGAAATACTGAATCGCAACTTAAGTTTATTATTACATGTATTTCATAATATTACAGTGTAAGGTAAATAAAGCGTAATGATAAACGCAGTGTATCACTACTTCTGTTTCCTAGTTTTATACAGAGTTCAATCACGATTCTACCTAATTTCCCCAGAGATATCTTCCTCATCTGTCACTACAAAACTTACTAAGTGCATCTATTTGCTGAGTCCAAAATTCTGGATATCAAAGCTGTCATGCAGTTCATGTAGGTCATGGCTGTCAGAGCAATGCAATGTATGACATTCACAAATCAGAGCACTGTTTGTTTCATCTAAAACCAAAGATAGTCGTGAAACTTTTAAATGGATGTGTGGGAGCGGAGTTAGACATAGATCTATATTTTAACTGTCTTTCAGAATTTACAATTAAATGTCAAGGAATTATATTATGAAAATAAATAAATATTTATTTGGAATTCTTTTGCCTTAAATATATTTTTCAGAATATATACTGAAATAAATTAGCAGACTTCAGGAATAAATTTAAATTAGAATAAATACTACATTAATTTTAAACGCCTAAAATTATTTTGAGTTAATAATACAAAAGAAAACGTATTACATTCTTCTGATTTTAAGACTCACAATAATATTTAATTAAAAGCAATTATCAGACTAAACGAAATTTCACAGCGGAATTTCAGAATCTCCTAATTTTGTGTCTAAACCAATGAGACGAGAAAAGCTAATTATAGCTAAGCTGCAATTTTGAGAACAACAGATAGAGCTTATTCCCTCCTGCCTTAAGTGCTGTTTAAACTATTAAAGTAGATAAGCTTTTATTTATAAAATAATTCCTGGTACTTATATTGAAGCAAATAAGTTAATAAAATTCACCAAACTTTCAAACTGCGTGAAGCTCTTTATCTCAACCGTGCACATAACGATTCTCCAGTTTTAAAAAGTAACGCCGTCATTTTTATATGCACTTCTTTTGCTGTATTATATATTACAACAGTTTTTATAAAAAACCATGATATGTTTGCTTTAAATTCAGTTTTACGGTAAGAGCTTATGAAACGTTTCTGCACTGCAAGGAATCGTGTTAAATTTAGGTAGAATTATAGTATTTTTATGTGAAATCTCTAAAGAAGACTGTTGCTTCGAATATGCCCTTAAAACGATCTCTATTGGGAAAAAAGAACACAAATCAACTTGCACATAGATTTATTAATTGATTTTCGGGATAAATGCGTAATTAAAACGTAAAATATATACGCATATTATAACTAATTTCTCCCAGTTATCAGTCATCGTTATTTTTTCTGCAAATAGTTTCTTTGCCTCTGATTAAGCTGATTGGGCTCTCTTTTAAGCGATAGAATGTTTCTTTGGCCAATGAACAGCGAATGGTTGATTTATCTGAAATATTAGGAATTATGAGCTACAGTCATGAGGTTAGTAACTGACTATGGCAAAACACAAAATTTCTATCTGCGTAACAGAGGGATAATATCATGGAGGAGCTTTCAAATAAAATTCACTCATATTAGACCCGCGAAAAACCACAAAACCACATGCAATCAGTCTATTTGTCGGAATTTTAACTCTAGCTAAACTATCAATGTTCTGAGGCTTCATCCATCAGCTTAGCTTTAGAATGTATTAATGAACATTCCGAGATATGTGCACCAGCTTTCTCGGCTCTGAGTAAAGAGAACACTTGAATCCATTTTTTATTTAATATTTTTCCGCGTCGTAAACCAGCGATCAGAGTCGGCTAATTTTTCTTTTCCTTCTATGTTTGTAAGGAAGATCTTCTAACTTTGAACTCTGAATTTTTCTAAAAAAACAAAATTCATGAATTTACTCATTTAAAGTTACATAAGAATAAAACAATGTTTTGTAGTGGTTCTTGAAACCCTTCAAAAGCCCTAAATAACTAAAACTACTTAAAATGTGCTGCTATAAGACATTACATTGTGTTCAAAGAAACGCACATGCAGGCAACAAGAGTGCAAGTGGCAAGAAAAACAAATTATAACAACTAATTACTTCAAGGTAGTTTATTTTGTTAGAGCTCTTCTAAACCGAAAAGGAAAAATCAGACATCATATCAGACAAGGTAACTCTCGAGAGCAAATCTATTAAGTAGCTATTGGATATTAAGGAATAAGCATTTCTTTAAGAATTAAGTAACATAATACTGTCAAATGAAGTGAAAATAAACAGGAGCAGTGGGTGCTTTAAAACACACAAAAATTCCTCTTTCAAGTAGGATATCGTGTGAACAACAGAAGGCGGTACTTATCTAACATCATTTCAGATGTCTGCTGTATAATCTTGAAACAACATCCAGATCACAATGTATGCATATACACCAACAAATAAAGACTTCGAATTAAAAATCTAAACTAATGTCTTTAATTTTTAGATTTTGGTAATTAAGTTGCCTATAAGTTGAAATAAAAATTACTTGCAGCTTAGAAAATCACATTTACAAAATAATTAATTAAAAATAAAAAAATAAGAAATAAATCAACTAGCATTCATGCGAACATTTATAAGGCATTAATTGTCTGAGTGTAATTAACTTGAAAGAACAGACTGCAATGTTTCGCAAGGCTTATGTTGTACTTAATTCTGTTATAACGTATAGAAAAAAGAAAATTCTTAACGGTCAGCTAGGTACCCCTTAGAACTTCTTCATGTAGGCAGATAGCCCTTGTATGTTTTCCCATATTTAAATAGCCAATTAAAAGCTCCGTGCAGCACAAAAGTTATAAGCTCGAACGCCAATGCATCTGCTAGGTATGACAATGTCTCTACACATGACACTTATTTATTTAAAATGAAAATAATGCATAAACGAGCATTTTATTTATTTGTGATGATATTTTATCTGTGAAACAGTGTACGTATTACAGAACTAAATACAGTAATCCTCTGCTGACAAGAACTTGGTTAAGGCGAGCACTCAGTTAACATGGATAAAATTCGGTGCCGGGATCAAGGTACATGATCTTATAGGGAGTTCTGTTCGTTAACTCGAATTTCGGTTAGTACGACATAGTAATTGTTTTATAGTCGGTTGTTTTTGTTATTAATATAAACTTTCAGAACTTCTCAACCGATGTAAATGTTTTTCCCCGAAATGCAACAAATCGTTTTCAGGCTTTGGATAAAAGCATTATTTTTCTTCTGACGGAGTCCTATTACAAAAGACTTGTAAAAACTGCAGTTCGCGCTGTTCAAAAGGAGTTGGTAATTACAACTTGATGTAATAAAAGCTATCGCCATGCTATTTACAAGTACGTGTCATTAAAACATATACAGAACTGTTTTAGCAGAGCCTGGAGACAGAAAGACGTTAGTCCTGTTGATCAATTAGTTCATGATAATGATACCTCTTCACCTGAAAAACGGAATATTCTAGAAAAGAGATTGCGAACCGTGGTGTTAGTTTTGAGGAGTTTGTTAGTTTTGGAAGTTTTTCTTTGGTAGTAAGCGGTAAAGCTTATCTCATTGGGCTGGCAAAACTTAGAATTTCGACAAAGCTTAGTTGTTCCTGAAACTGAGCATAAACATAGTAGACTGAATCGAAAATACTAGTTGAGGTATAAATTGTCAGAGTTACTATATAGACAGAACAGTTATAAATCATTTTATTTTATATTATCTACAGTAACTAATGGGCAAGAATTATTATGTTAGATAATACCAATATTGATGACTTACGATGCATTTGCAGTGAAGATGTTCAATGCGAATGGATTGTAAAAGATTTGTAATTTTAAATAAATACATATAAACTATATTATCATTAATTGTGAGATAATCGTAATTTTAAATTAAGCTTTCGACAATGAAAGGAATTTAAAAGAAGTACTCATAAGCTAAGACAGAATAAGATCAAGAATATTGTGTAATAAATCATGTAAATAGTACTATGTAAAACAAAACTAGATATTATTTTAAAATAGCCTACTCTCGTTTTATTAAATTCTTCCAATGTTGTTTAACCTAACACATCTCGAAAGGACTTTGAAAGGAAAGAAACAAAAGCTTTCTTAAATAAACTCCTTTGCTTCGCCGAAGAGATATTTGCTAAATATAAAATTTCTTCCTTAGCAGAAATTGTAGCTTCGAGTAAACACGAAAGATCCTTTTTACAGTTTCTCCATCCGCAACACGGGGCTCAATCCCCTTGAAACCAACTCTTGATTAAGAGTAACAAACGTAAAAATGAAATAAAAATAAGAAAGGATTGAGGAGAAACGAAATGTTTTGCAGGAGTATTCTTTCCGATGAAGTTTTATTTTAGAACTATTTGCGAAAGAAATGGACTGATGCTGAAATTGTGCTGAAAATTTTATACTTCATTCCAGAAAGTTGTGTATTAAACTCTGAGAAAAATTTTAATAGAAAATTACCAGACTTCTATAAATTTTTAAGTATATGTCTGTTACCAAGCTAGTGTAAACTATGAAACATTTTAACATCGGACAAAGGTGATGGAAATAGAATTTTATGTATTGCATGTAAGTATATACACAGAGTACTTATATATGTATTGGTATATTTTAATAAAGGACTGGATTATTTTATTTGTGCAATTTATACAAGGTGTTTTTGCGGAAGCCTTACTTCTCAGTTTCGGGAGTATCCAAGAGCAGGAATCCGGAGATCTCGTATTCATTTTTAAGTACCATGAATATCTTTAGAATAGTTATGGATCGATTAATTGTAAGTGTTGTTTCATCATAAAATCATTGCAGTCGTAATAGTATTGTTGTTTTAAAGTTCTAAATTCGAGATGAAAGACATGAAATAGTTTTGCTAATCACCCAACGATGTTATCTACTCACTTCTAAAAGAAAGCTCTGAAAATGATCAGGAAAAATAATCTGGCTGTCGAGTTATTCATTTATTGCATTATTTTTATATTTATTTTTCACACATTTTCAATAAAATAATTCCAGTCATACATATAATCCATTATATTATACAATACGAATTGCTGTTCAGGTTTCAAAATAGGTATATTTCCTTGTTTGAACTGTTCTTTGTGATATTATTTTGGAATATTATTTTAAAAGAAGCATCTGCTTTATTACGACCAACACTTTAGAAATAGAACAAAATGATGTAATATTCATACCAGTTTCTTCAATTCATTGTTTCTGTTCTATCTACTACGCTTTTCATTGATAATTTATTAACCGATCGCGTAAAAGAATAGTTTAAAAAGCTACAATAATCGGTCCTGGACTATTTTTTTATAATTCGAGATTAGTGTGTTGGTCCTCTTAGAACTTCTAACACTTAACAATTTCTTGCTAGAAAACGACGTACATAATGAAAAGTGATCTAATTCAAAATGACTGCATCCGAAAACAACGCAGTTTCCATCCGTACTTTAAATAAACTGAAACAAGTAAAGTAATCATCAACGATAATAATTTTTGTTATTATCTGAGAAATTTTCTTATTATCACAGCGTATATTCTCTAAAGTAGTCAAGTAATACAGTTTTGTGATTTGGACTGTGTTGAAAGTACATGAAAGTTCTCTCTCTGCTTTAGAGGAGAGATGTCTTCGTGGAGGACGTTCAAGGGGTTTGGTTTGTTTTATCTGATTATGTCAAAGCACGCGAGGGCTCTCTGCCTAAGGGAAAAAAAGTGTTGTGGACAACATTCTAAGGGAAACTTGTTGGTATCCACATTGCTCATGAGGAAACCTTAAGAAAACGCCTATGCAGGCAGTCCGTTTGCTTGATATCGAATGGTCGCTGGTAGCTGATAATTTGTTTTTTCTTAGATAATTGTAAATATTGCATGAATAGGAATTCGCACAAAAGCTGGTTATACTGATATTTTTGGTAATTTACCAAACAAGGTATTAAATAGTTATGAAAAGATAGACATAAAGGCACACACGCACAACAAAACTAGATTAGACAAAGAACTACAGCAGCTGCATGGCTTTAAGCATATTCATACTATGTTAGTTCTAACTTCAGATGTTTGTAGCATACATTTTTCTACTGTGAGCTCTCTAGTTATATCTAAATAGCAGAATGGAGAATGTAGCCAGATTATTAATTGAAGCATACGAAAAATGCTTTCCATTAAACTTAATAACAGTCTAAGATGTAATTATATTTAACACTTCTTACGTTCCGACTTTTCACAAAATTAAAACCTTTATTAGAAATATCCTGATTACTCTTTTCAGTAGGGTTGAATATTTTTGAATTTATTATTTGTGCCATGTAATCATAGCCATAATTAAGAAAAGGCATACATAACTTATGTATTCATTGAATAAAGTTTTTAATGAAACGACGTAACATATTGCGACTACAATTTTGAGATTATTACTTTAATATATTAAAGCATTTTATTTGACATCATGCCTAAACTAAGACAGAAATATACCTATATTAAGATCTCACTTTCAGATGCATTTATTACATTCATTACTTATTTTATTCACTTAATAAATGTGAAATATTCTATGCGTAATAACACTTATGTGAATATAGATGTGCTGCACGCATGTCTAAAAGAGAGTATCTAGTATCTATTCAAACAAACATTCAAAAAAACCTGTAATTCCGACAAAATATTTAATTTCAAATTGAGAGGCTCTGAAATAAAATCTCCTCTCTTTGGTGATAATTGAATGCACTCACACGTACAAAGAATTTATACTTTCATTTAAAATCGCCAGACATCCGAAACTGTCGAGACATTTCCATAGTTTACTACAATTCCCTATTTAATGGTATATCTCCATAAATGCCCCAAATGCGGTAAATATTTTTAGTTTTAGGTTAAATTGGTTAAATGAAATGGCCAAGCTCACACGCCTTCGTGAAGGATTTTCTGATGGAAATGCTCGTATTCACATTACAAATGGGAAAAGCACATAAACAAACCATGCAATCAGCTCGTGTGCATGGAATAGGGCCAGGATTGAGATGCAAGGTTCAGTAGTCTTAATCATTTGGTCAATGGTTAGGATCTTAATTTTATAAATTTTATAACATAATTTTGCACTAGCAATATTCATACTTAATATTTGAGATCAAATAAGTTGATACAGATAGTGATGGGGATAGATTTTGGAAGATCAAAATAAAAATATAACATTCAATGGGAATTCTGCGTCCTACGCGTGAAGGAAACTCTGCAACAGGCTAAAGAATGTGCTTCATAAAAGTAATTTGAGCTTCAGTCTGTGATATTTTCTAAATTTTGAAATCACTTTAAAGTCTTAAATGAATCGCTTAGTCCATTATACAATGGAAAAGTGTTGAAGAAAGCTTAAGTTTTAAAAGAAGATATTGGCGAAGAAGAGTACTGTTTTAATAAGTGATTCAGTGAAGCATTAGCAAAGATAAACAGCAAACACTGAGCAAACGTTCGAGCATGTAATTGAAACTGAAGCTAAATGTACATTTTTTGATAGTTACCTATTATCTCAACCACCTTAGCATAATTTGCCTAAATTTAGATTGCGCCAAACTCTGGTAACCATGCACATAAAAAATTATTCAGGCAACTACGCACATTAAAATTATTTAGTTTTCAATGTTGCCACTATCGTTCGCGTTCTTTTTGTTCTATTATAAATCTAGCGGTTTTTGTACAAAAACGCTGAATATGTTTTGTATTAAACTCGATTTTAAAATACGTCCTTATTAAATTTTCCTATAATAGAAGAAACGAAGGTCAGAGTTTCGAAATAATACAGTATTTCGCCGCAAAATCTGTAATCAATGCTTCGAATCCGTTTTCAAAGCGATGGCTACGAAATTTCTGGAATAAACAACAAAAACAAAAACTTCTTTTTAACTCGGTATATTGATTGTTTTTTTTAATAAATACACAGATTAAAAGTAAAACATGTATGCATGCATGAACATTTTTACAATAAAAGTAATTGTTCTTTTTTTGTCCCTAAAATTCGCCAAACGGGGTATAAGGTCTTTTCGATAATATGTAAGTACCCACTTTTTCCCATTTTCAGACTATTCTCATTTCATTAACATCCGTAACATTAATGATTGAACTGGTAAAAAACTGAACAACACAGAGTAGTACACTTCAGTTTTAAATAATCTGTGGAAAACTAAAAAAATCCTCCTAATGTCAACATTCCTAAATGTGTGATAATCGTAAAATGTAATTTTGGTCAGCTGGGGAAAAATTCAACTTAACCGTAAATAAAAAAGAAGGATTCATGAAAATTTAATTTGATTTTGTTTGATTGATTTGATTCCGGCAAAGAACGTAAGGGCTATCTGCATAATGGGAGGAATATCTTTATGGACAACATTTTAAGGGAAGTTGGTTTCTATCCACATTACACATTGAAAAACCATGACAACGCCCACACAGCTAGCCTGTTTTCCTGGAATTGAACTCAGGGCACAGAACCAGCATTTAGCAACTTTACAGTTTGGCTACTGGTGGGCTGAATTCATGAATGAAGTATCAAGAAAAGAAATAAATATTAGGTGAAATATTTCAGTGACTGTTATTTTCTGTAATACATAAAAATATTTTTGGCGAAAAATGCTATCATATCTGTTGTTTCTAGAGTTACGTTTCTTCTTTTTTCCTTCATTTTAGGCCACCAAATATATCTCGTCCCTATTAGGCTTTAGAAATATCTGTTTTTTTTTTTTTTTGAAACAAGATGAACGAGATTGTCATTGGCAAGCGTAAAAAGTCATCGAAAAGGACTTAGATCAGTCTTTCACGGAGGCATTAACACAGAAGCAGCCACAAAAAGAGGAGGGACGGGCAAGAACTCGCAATACTTTGGGAAACCACGTGAGCTGTTTTTCAGTTTCCAAAAACGAGAAAGGAATAACAATTTCGTGCCATTTTATTCCATCCCTTCGCTCTGCTTATTTCTAGATACTGAAGTGCACACATGCACGCACACACTTATCTATCTCTCTCCTTCTATATTTATATATAAACACCACAGAGGAAAAGTCACAGAGTTTGCTTTCCCTCTATGATTGCCATGAATTGAAGGAACTGAAAATGGCAAAAATTCTGCAAACAAACCAAGAACTGCGCCCTGAATATAAAAACTGAGATTTTGCGTCTTTTTTCCTCTTTTTAGATATCCCCAAATTTTTATTTTTTTTATGTGTATTACTTTCTTTTACTGCCTTCCATTTCAAATTTATTTTCCTATCATTATTATTATTCCCTATCTAATCCCTGAAGCTTTTACAACATTCTGCGACTTAAAAATTTTTTACCGGTACTCTGGTAGGCTACATACCACTGCTTTTAGATTCAAGATGATTTGCTAAAACAGAAATGTTTAAGAAATCTTTTTTTACGCAGCATTTTATTTGGCGACAGATTTGGCGATTAATCTCGTCAATGGAAGGGAATTTGAAAGAAGTCTTACAGTAACCTTTCTTATCTGTCCCTCACCTCCACCCGAGTGAAATGCTGAGGCAGCGGAAGGCAACAATATTGCCAAATGTAAGACGGAAATAAAATGGATGGATTTTAAAAGCATGACCATTGAATATTTTTTATTTTAGTATTTAAAGTTTTTGAAAGTATTACCTAAAATAAAGAATACTTATTTCCAACTGGAACGCTTTCAGTGTTTTTAACTCGAAATTCAACATTGAATTGGGAATATTTCACAGAAACTGTATCCGCAGTGCAAAGTGCCCAAAGTAAGAACTGATTAAGATTAAAAATAAATGAAATTCAAAATCTAAAATGTTTCTGGCTTCGGTTTCGATTGCATTTCGTACCCGCTGAAATAAAACCCATCTCTAGAATTTTAAATGATAGTTTGGGAAATTATAGAATGGGAAATCGTAATGGAAAGCTTAATTTTTGCAAAGAAACATTTTTCTAAGGAAAGATATCTGATAACATATAATTCACTGAAATTCTCAGTGTAGAACGCTGTGCAACAAAAGGTTAAAAAATGCCTAAATACAAAGTTAAGGCAAAAGGCTGTTTTTTGTTTCCGTTTGAGATCCTTATTTTTTTCCCATATATGTAGTAGTACTGCACTGATAACAATCAGAGCAAAGCAGCGTATTCTTTAGCTTTAAATAATATCTGAAAACCAGAAAACAAATTCTAAACGTCAATTCTCATAAATCTATGATAATGCCAATTGTAATGCTCTTTTATCTCACTGAATATTCAGAGAGATTTCAAAGGAAAATTCATATTTAAAAGCAACATTATAAATTAATTTGTGAAGCACACAGCAGTCCGGAGCTTTAATAAGTAAGGTGATATTTAACTTCTTGTATATACGTTAAAGACTTGAAAAAAGGCATTGGCAATAGAAATATAAATTTACTTAAACTATTACAGAAATTAAAGCACGTTATGACACCATTATCAAACTTTAGTATCTGAACGATTTCTTCATCGAAAAACATTCATTATCAGCTCAAATGCGTATTGTAATTTATTGCGCCCGTTGAGGCCTACATGTTTGTCATTTGCGATATCTATGCCTTGCTTTTGATATCACTAATGGCTGAACGGTAATAGCGCTTAACATAGTTCAGCCCTTGAAGAACGGGCATGGTGCTTGGAAGATTTTTCTTGTTAGCATGGATACAAGTCAATGTCTCTTTGAATAATATCCATCAAACTCCCTTTTCTTAGGCAGAAAGCGATTATACAATATAAGGTTAAAGAAAAGCGATTATATGCCTAATTTCGGCGACATGGATAGTTTATTTTTTCTGTCTCTCCCTCAAAAGACCTGGCTCACCAGCGGCCGAGCTGCCGCCGATCATTGATAGACGGACAAGGTACAAAATACGGCCGACGGGGTAGTTGCATGAATATTTTCTTTGTTTTTTCGCATGTACCAGTCAGTTTCCATTAGAAGGTCCTTCACAAAGTCATTCCTTATATTAAGCAAACAGCTCTCGCGTACTTTGCCGAAATCAACCAAATCAACCCCCCCTCATAACCACTACCACTATAAGGTTGATTTCGGAGTAATTTCATAAAATCATACCAACTGTAAGACAAAGATTTTCTTTTAAACTTGTTAATATGAATCTTAGTTTAACAAACAGGAAAAACAATATATATGAATTCCAGAGTATTATCAAAATGGGTACGTCTTTTTATCAAAAACTATGTTAATTAAACAGCAGCAAGATTTTCAGTAAGTCATTAACGCTAAACGGCCAACAATTCTAATCATGGTCACTTTGAAGAGAGCCTGCGATATGGAACGCAGAAGATGCAACGTACTGTAAGCAATGCTTGGAGGAGTCACATGTGAGACTTGAGGAGTGTAGTTTTCTAGATAATTAGTGCGGCAAAGGTTGAAGAATGGAAGTCCACCGCACTTCATAATATCTATGTCCATATCACTAGAACACCTGCCTAGACGAGACAGTGCAGTTGACTGCCGTAATGAATGGTCGAGATTTGAATCGCGAAACAACATAGATAATTACAAAGGTATAGTAGCTGTGCGGCAAGGAACACTGAAAATACACGGTCAGCTGATGCCTACTCGAGAAGTTATTGATAGGGAAGAAGTGGTGAAAGGCTCTCGGACCGCCTTCCCGGGGCACTTGCGCTTGAAATTCCATTTAGAGCAGAACCTCAACTCGTCAGCACACGCGCTGGAATAAAATTCACCTCGCGTGTAGTCTTCTCTTAGAAAATAAGAAAGTCGTATATAACATTTCTAGTATTTCTTGTACCTTTCAAGGTCAAGGTTAAGAGGGTGTCGTCCAGAGGAATTTTCGCCGTGTCCTTGGGATTTTGCGTTTTCGCGGAAGGAATGTGAAATGGGATTATAGCCACCCCGCGCGTATGCTAACGTTTCACTTCTAGAGAAACATTCATTGAGACGAGTGCGTACGAGCGGGAACAGCAACGACTGCGGGATCTTCTCGCTAGTGTTGAGAGTGGTGGCGAAATTGAAGATTCCGATTCTGAGTGCGATAATATTTCTGAAAGTGCTCACGAAACTGATTCCGACCAGGAATCTGATGATTCACATAATTTAGTAAGCATATCTTCTTTGACAGCAGATGATTTTTATGTTGGAAAAGATGGAACAAAGTGGAGTAAAAAATTACCCCCGAAAAACGTTTGGGCACGGCTGCACAATAGAAACACATTTGGCTGGTGTCAGGAAAAGCTTTTGAAATTTGAAAAGCCAGCTGAGTGTTTATTGCAAATTTTTGACGATTAAATAATGGAAGATTTGGAGAAATCAACAAATATTCACATTTCATCAATAAGAAACAAATTCTCTACAGAACGTGATGCACAAGAGACAAACGTAGCTGAAATGAAGGCGTTGTTTGGCCTATTATATTATGCTGAAGTGCTGAGAGCAGAACAACTCAACGCAAAAGATTTGTGGTTAACTGACGGAAGAGGAATAACTATTTTTCAAACAACAGTGTCTATCAATCGATTCCACTTCCTGTTGAGGTGCATGAGGTTTGATGACATAAATTCACGAGCACAGCAAAAGATGACTTGCACCTATTTGAAATGTTTTTGAAACATTTCTCAAAAACATGCAAAAATATGTTATTTTTCTGAATATTGTACTATAGACGAAAAATTACAACCCTTTCGAGAAAGGTGTCAATTCAGACAATATATAAAAAGTAAGCCCGCAAGATATAAAATAAAATTTTTTTGCTTTGTGCGATTCTCGTACATTTTACACATACAACCTAGAACTTTATACAGATCAGCAGCCTGTCGGACAATATAGACAATCAAATGCGGCACTGGACGTTGTACAAAGACTTATTGCACTCACAAGTGGCACAAGAAGAAATATAACTATGGACAATTGGTATATGAGCATTCCTTTGGCCAATGAATTATTGAAATACAAATTGACATGCGTTGGAACACTTCGAAAAGATAAGCGTAAAATTCCACAAGAATTTCTGCCAAATAAAAACAGGCCTCTGTAATTTTCACTTTTTGGGTTTTGAGCTAAAGAATTAACTCTTACATATGTTCCAAGAAGAAGTAAATTGGTTCTTGTTTTATCATCCATGCATGAGGATAATTAGATCGACCCACGGTCGAAAGAACAGCTCAAGCCCGAAATGATAACGTTTTACAATACTAAAAGTGGTGTGGATACTGTTGATGATCTTGAATAAATTAACATTTTGTATAAATTTCGATTTTTATGTCTTAATTTAGGTAAGCAATATGGAAAGTGTGTATAATTTAAAGTAAAATTATCTCGAATCAAAACTGGAAAAAACAGTTTCAACAGGATTCACATAGCTATTAATCATTTATACAGTCATTTAAAAAACGAAAATGCATTTATTTATACGTTGGGAAAAAACTCCGAACAACAAACACTGGGGTAAAATTTGTGTCGCACGAGCTTAAAAGTATTCTTAATTTTTGATTTACTGACCAACGAGGATAACACTAAGAACTGCTGGCTGTTTGGTGACACACGGTTATGATTTATCGATAACCTTGGAGTCATTTAATTAATGTGAACCATGATAATAACGAAGTATTTGAAAACGTTTATGCAGATTGTTACGTATACTTAATGGCCTGCTAAACTAGTTGTACGAATTTTTTATTTGCTCTTGAAATACAGCAGTAAACTACGATATTTTTCTTAAATCTTATTAGCGATCATTAAAATATCTAAATACCTCTTGAACGGCTAAAGATCATTACAGGAAAAGAAATCTAGAAGAAAGAAAAAAGGAGAGAGATACTGATATATATATCAATGAATAATCCTTGAATTATAAATGGTATCAGTAGGTATAAAACAAGAGTTGATAGTATACCTCTACTGATGTCTAATATGTCTTCTTATTTCTTTTGAATTGCCCCAATTTAGTTTACTTTGCTATTTGTTAAAGTTATTGGATTTGCTATCGGGAAGATATTAGTTTTAGAACAAGATGAATTTCCGTGCAAAATTTCGAGGTTAGGCAAAACTTTTGCGAATTCACGAATATCAAATTTTTATGCGAATATAGAAAACACTGGAAAACTTCTGACATTTCCTTATTATTTTGTAATTTCTATGAAAATTATTGTATTTGTATTAATTAATTGTAATAGTAATGCAATAAAATTTTACTCTGATTTAATACAAAAATGTATTGTAAGAGCACGATCTTAGTCGAATCTGAGCTTTTAATCATCGAATTCAAGCTTGAAAGGAGTTTTGATGGCGTTTTGAGGAAACCTAAAGAAATACTATTTGAAAATTAAGCGCATGAGTTTTGTCAATCAGCCACAAATTTCTGTAAAGCATATATGTACGTTTGATCTTATTTGCTCTCTCTTACACACATTCATATTTTGAAAGGTGAGACCAAACCAGCATGATAATTTCGTTCATATAAACTAATGTGAAATAATTTCATATTAAGGAAAGTTTGCTAGTCTTCTGGGAGGAGAGAAAGAGTCACTGTTTTATGCTATATAAACTCGCTGTCTAATATCTCTCAGTGCACATAGAGTATACTGATCACTTTAAGATAGTGAAATGCATAAGACAATCGAACAGGAATAAGCTTATGGGACATTAGGCTTTATTATTGGGTGATGCAGATACTGTACTGCAATGCTATTGATTCAGTATACCATTCTACAAAGGTTGGTGTAACACTTTTAACTTACAAACATTTCACAGGCATTATGTCATTTATCATAATATAGGAAATAAAGCAACAGTATTGATTGCATAAGGACACAGCAAAATATTAGAGGTTAACGAAACAGTTGATTGTTCACTTATTAAAAGTTAGTTTGACAGTGTAAATAACTATAAAAGCATTCTGTGGAAGTATAGCTTATAAATATTAAAATATTGGAAAATGAAACACGGAATTAAACTAAAGTAGAACGATGCAGAAAATTGGTCTCTCCCTCTATTTGAATTCTAAACATACGCTAAGTTTCTTTAAAATGTAGATGTAAGTTTCAGCCAGCGTGTATGTTTTGAAAGTCTAATATAAAATCTAACTCTGTCGTTTCAATGAATTTTCATTATCTATGTACCAACCAGCCCTCATATTTCACATTTTATTCCCTCACTAAAATTGCTTTTCGGCTAATAAGTGTTCTGTTAACATAAAATTTAAGCGCATATTATTTTTACGCTAAAATTTCGAAACATATAAATAAACTGTAACCATCAGAAATGAAACTTTAATCAGCACAGTACATAATTATTCTGTTTTTATTTTTTAAATCTCATAGCGAAGACAAAAAACTAAATTAATGCATGAAATCGGAATAAAGGTACTTAAGTCCAATTTTTTTTTTAATTTCAATATTTTACTGCTTCCTAAAGCTATACGATAACAAAAATTTGAACTAGCTTTAAAATTTCAAGGAACGAGTACTTTCATGCATTTTCCCAATTATCTACAATTGTCTTTTTTCTCACTTTTTATCTTATAGTTCGGTTCCTCTACAGAACTATAGTTAGGATTTTGATTTTTGTTATGATGAAAGAAGAAAATGATGCATTAACCATTTCTGCAGGACTGCGTACTTTTGCTGTTCTTTCGCATCACTGGAGTCACCATTGTTATTGGAACATTATAAGGAACTTAATTTTACGCCATATCTATCTCAAATAGATTAGTAAGCTGTTATAACCGTAATAGTTCAGATATAAAATGAGAAAACATTTCGACTTTTGTGTAGTACTGCAATCCTTAGGAAAGGATAAAAATTCTTTATTTATTCTTAGAGTTATTTTCAATAAAAGGCAATTATTTTATTTATAAGAGAAATTCTAACATCTGAAAAGTGTGAATTTAGATAAATGATGAACTGTAAACATATACTTTCATATAAAAAAGTAATTTAAATGGAGCAAACATTTATGTTTTAGTATTTTAAATTTAGAAAAAGAATCAGTTTTGCAAAAATTACAAAATCTCACTCTTCGTGTAATAGCCCGGTTCCTACAGTTATGTTCAATAAAAATTTACACATTATTAAAAAAAATTAACTTTCGCCCGTACAGACGGAAGTGTCTCACTTGCCTTATGTGAAGCGGCGCCAAATTAGCTACTAAATTTTAGAAATTCATTAGCAAGGAAAAGAAAAAGAAATTATGATTCTTAATTTTCAACTTATAAGCATCTCAAGAAGTATAAAAGGAATTATGTGTAATGAAGAATCTACTTGAACTGAGAGAGGAATTAAGAATATTAATTTACTCTGAAAAATGATGAGGCTTTTCATGGTATTATGCATACTGCTTTCAATCCCTAAACTTCTTTGTTGGAACTACGCAAGTTTACAATGACATATTGAGCTGCATTAAATAAATTAGCCTAGAGAGCAGCTTGTCGATATTTGTAATTTACTATTGCTTTCATTTAATTTGACCTTGAACTCTCTCTACTCTTGCTTCGGCGTAAGTTTTTCAAACTTCGCTAACTGAGTCAGGATGGCTATGCAATCGCCTTAAGATTATTGCACCAGACTTAACACATCCCCGTTGAAATGGCATCAGAAGATAAAGCAAGTTTGGTTTCTTTTACGGTTATTTCTGCAGCAAGTATGTTTATTGATAGACTAATTAAACAGATCGACAGATTAGCATGTCTCGTTTTTTGTCAAGACTAAAATGTAAACTTATGAAGTAGGACATATCTTCTTTCCCAAACTTTTCCATTTCTTTTGCTGTTTATGAAGGAGAATAAAATTAAGTGTTCCAAATTAACTACTTGATCATCGTTACATAAAAGTCATATGATATGGATAATATAAAAATGACATAGTCCAGAAAAAGCTATTATTATTTTTAGAATACAGAGGACAGTTAATCAAATTAAAATGAAGAATTAAGAGGATAGTGCTAATTTAAGTTATAATTTGATTTATGCATATTTTATCTTACGTATTCCCCCATTCAATGAGAGAAAGCTTGGCAACAGAAAAGCCTTTTTAAAAGATAGCGCGATAAAGCACTAACAAATTAAGAGAAAATTAATTTGAAAAATACAAATCATAGCATTTTGGCAAAAATAATTTTTTAAATAATTACAAAATATAAAATTGGATAATATTTTAGAGTTTCATTAATTTTTTCAGTCTGAAAGGCTTTGCGTTTTAGCATCCGCATAATCATATTTGTGCAGGGTAGGCTTTTCAAAACTTTCAACACAATATCAAAATTATAAAAAAAGATTATACAGCCATTATTTATTTTGAATAATCACAACAGATTTCAAAGTTTTATAACACACTTATTTCAATACTTTTCAACATTATAAATTTAGCGGTAATACTTGTAATTAATTAAACTGGAATTTTTGACTTAAAATTGCTAAATTAATAGAAAGTAAATTTAAATAATTCAAACAATTAAAATCCTTGTTGATTCGATAGACCAACTCCTCCTTTTCAAGGGGAATTGGAATCTATCTAAACGATCACGAAACCTTCATAGAGATTGCGCTCGTATTATCGCATTTCTGAACAAAATTCCTATTCCAATTTTAAATTGGTTCAAAATTTCATCGAAATCTTGAACTTGATAAGCAATCACATTGAGGTGACCAAAAGGTTTACCAAATCATCTAGTAAATATTGTCATAATCCTAGATTTGCAGAAGAGTTTCCAAAAGGTAATTTATCCAAAAGTAATTTTGAGAATGCAAGTCAGCCAGGTAGACTTACAACTAATAATAATAATTTGGTAAAGTTCCATGAACTGACTGTCATATTGTACTAAATGATCAGAGTTTTAATTAAGCAAATGAGGATATAGAAACTTTACAAAAAATTGACAGCTAATTTAAATTTGAAGTTGCAAATACAACTTAAAATTGGAAATGTACGATGTCAAACTGCAGCATGAGTAGTTGAGTTAAAGCCTGTTTTATCTGCATAATGTGCTGCAGATGACTAAAGAATCTAAATATGAAAACATGTAAAATATTGCATTCCTGGAGAAATTGTTAGTCCTCGAAAACTTGATGAAAAGCTAGCACCCAGAAGAAGGAGTGATGATTCTAAAAAGTTCCAGAATAATTCAAGTGCTAATAAAACATATCTGGCATATGCTTTAGATTTACATGGTACCTGAGTTTTAGAGAAAGTACAAGAATACTCTGACACCAAAAAGTGCTGCTTGCGTACCGGGTCGCAACAGATTGAATGCACACAGCTCTGATGACGAGTCGATAAGATTTACTTTATCAAAATAAATACTTCAGAAATCTGGAACTTTCCACAAAATTAGTCGTACAACTTCCGTATATCACAGAGTTCAATCAGTAGTTACACTTCAAACTACTAAGAACGTTAAAGGCAGCGGAATGCAAAGCGCAGCTAAACAACGAAACTGTACTCGGAATTCAGGCTGAGCTAACAGCTAACAAATACTGAGAACAGATGCTCTCATAGGCCTTATATAGTTTTCACCCAGCCACCAAACTATTTCTAGTACTTTCTGCTTCTCAAAATTATTGGAAGGTAATATGACGGTCGAATTTCGGTTACAGCTATCCCAGTGATCGATTACATTTATTCAGTTACAATACCTATTAAGCTGATATAGGGACCAGACCAAAATGTCGCCAAATGCTAACCAAGTTTGGAGTCTTTTGGCGATTTTTCGCGAAAGTTGGTAATAAAATTAGTCGCCAAAACCATTGCCAGCTTGGCGATATCTCACTAAATTAACAAGATACCCATTCACTCAATGTTAAATGGGCTTGCCACTGTATCGTACTTTTTCGGCATAGCTTCTCTTCTTTGTTTCTCATTACATTACATTGAAAAGTACAACAGTTCCACGCATAATTGCACAAAATTCATAAATCTATTTACAAAATTCGTAACGATTCACTCAACGTTAAATGGGCTTGCCCCTGTATCGTACTTTTCCGGCATAGCTTCTCTTTGTTTTTCATTACATCGCATTGAAAAGTACAACAATCCCACGCATAATTGCACTAAATTCATATATCTATTTACAAAATTCGTAACGAAGTGAATACAATCAACAAGTTAGTTGATAGAATCAATCATCAATCAACTAAAAACTTTATAATGCAGATAATAAAACTGCTTAAAATATTATTAAAATTAAAGATATTGATTTGCAAAACAAATGATACAATTATGCTCACTTATTAGTGCAATAGAAAGATTGGTGACACTTTGAATGACATAACAACTGGATTTTGCGAGAAGCACAACTATTTGTGGTACATTTAGATTTCCAGTAACATTTTTTTCTGAAGCCCTTCCCGATCAACAATTTAAAAGTGGTGACTGTTTTAAGCATATAGAAACGTTCCTATTGCTCCAAAAATATTATTTTCACTTTAACGAGTGCCTAGCAGATAATCTACGTAATTTGCGAAATGAAACAATTTTCCGCATTTTAAGTTAATTTTTCGCATTAAAGTAAAGCACAAAGCATGCCATAAGACTAGAAGTATTCTTTACTTTTAATTAATGCAAATAATAATTCTATAAATTGGCTTTGGGTGAATAGTGAATACTATCATTAGTTTCTATACAAGAGATTCGGTAAAATTCTGAAAATAAGATTTCCATTTTAAGGAAAAACACTGTGTTGAACAACAAAAGTTTTCTCGACAATCTGCATAATAGTATGTTAACAAATATTAATAATTTGTTTATTAGAGCAGAAGGGCTTTTCTAAATTGATATTTCATTTTTAGACTTTTTACAAATTTAATATTTCACCCTTTACCTCCCAGGCGGTATAGTGGTTAGGGAAGCCTACTGTGACACCGAAAGGCCAGGGTTCGAATCCCGAAGAAGGCTTGGCTGCAATTGTGGCCCACCTATTAGGTGCATCCACAATAAAGAGGTTACCACTTCCGGCCTTAGTAGTGGTCCAATCTAAGTCGGCTAAGTGCTCGCTAATAAAAAAAAAATTCACTCTTCATTTTCTGTACGAATACTGTACCCATTAATATCTAATTATCAATTGTATTTGCTAAATTATAAACTATGCTGCTAAAATATAAAATATAAATACTTAAATATAAAGTATAGGGATTCGGGGGTTGTATAAGAAGTTAAATTTCGCTAATTTTACGAAATTGATGTTTCGAATTTGAAAATTCAAAATCTAAATATTTTCCTTTTGTATGTATATAACTGGAAGTAATATATGTTAGGCGAACTGCGAAAACAAATTCCGCATGCGTTTTCATGGCTACATTTGCATACTGTTAACTTAGGTTCTTAGTTAATATTTAGTTTGAAACTTGAATAATTCCTTCTTGCTTAGTTAAAATAAATTAGTTCATTTAGTTAGTTTTATCAATGTTTACTTTAAATAAAATAGTACAAACTCAATTTAAAAACTAATTAATTTAAAGAAGGTTGTTTTAGTTTTTTTTAAATTTAACTGAGCAATACAAGCATATTTTACAAACTTAAATTTTATAAACAAAGATATTAAAACAACCTAGATATAAGTTGTACCGCTTTGTGAGAATAATAACGCAGAAGGCCTTATGTTAGGAAATGTATTTGTGTGTTAATATCTTTTTGATTAAAACTGCATATTTTATAGAATCCTAAGAAAGGAAATTCTCGAGGTTCATAATTATGTCCTAAGTGAAAAGCAATAAATGCTGTTGAAACAAATTGTTTTAAATTTAATTAAGCAAGTGAATATCAGAGAAAACTAAAAACAACCTCGAAGCGACCAGAAATTTTAACAGCGTAATGAAAATAAGCTTGAAAAACATAGGAATGAAAATTTCTTATTGGAAACCTTAAAAAGTTAAATAATTATCTGTTAAAACAGAAAACAATTCTTTGACATTTACAGTTTGGGGTATGCGTCATGTGCCTAACGTTTTAATTTACGATGGATACCATGAAAACGTGATAGGTTTGAGAAAATTGGGTGATAACAATTTTCAATAATGTCCTTCGTTCCTAAAAGACACTAACATATTACCTGATTAAAAAATTAAGATTTGTTTTGCTATTAATCATACTAGGTGCATCGTATAACTCTATTTTTCCTTTTTATTATAATTCCAACGATCTGCTGGTGGTGTTTTTCTGGATTAAAACGCAGAAAATGTTATATTGCGCCTGATAATGAATTTAGTTCATTCTATTAAATTGCGTACCTAAAAAATACAAATTTATGAACAGCATATAATAATATAAATTTATGAACAGCATATAATAATATTAAAATGACCATGACTTCAAAGAATGTAGACATAAAAGAGTTAAATGCAACAACATTCGTAATTAAAACCATAACAATCATACATATGCTATGCAAATTAATATATGCCAAAAATGCACTGAAATGTTATATATGAATATGTTAAAATAATAATGTTAATGAATATGTTAAAATATATTAAAATAATGTAATGTGACAAAAATATGCAAATTGAAATCATATTATTTTAAAGATACGCAAATTATAAACGAGTTCTAGATTAATCTGAAATATGTTGTTTTATAGTATTAGCTCTAAACTGGCAAAGTTTTAAATACGATAGGACTGCTTCCTAATCAGTCTAGCTAAAATGGAGGCAACTCTTCTGAATAAAACTAGTAAAATCAAGATTTCAGTAAGAATGTAATACATGGATTAATGAATAATTATTACAGATGATACATGGATCAATGAAGTTATTATAGAAACAATTTTAACTATTGTGCAGTAAATTTACGACCAATTGGAGTATACTTTCCTCACGGAAGTACCGAATCTAGTGTAACCAATATATAAACGAATTAAAGTACTTCATCCTCTGATTTGTTCGTAATTTACAATATTCTGTTCTCGGTTTTTATGCATTTCAATTTATTATTTACTTGCATATCCTAGATTTGCTGTTATTAACAAAATCGTTTCAGTTCATTTCTTTAATTCCTATATAAGGCACATCACTATAATTACAAAAAGCATCAGATGTGGTGAAACTAATGAATTTCGGCATATACATTAATTAAAATAAATTATGAAGTTTCACATTATTTTATGTTAATTTTATATTAAACAGCTCATATTTGAATCATACTGTAATCAGTTCTTTTGTTTAAATAGTTCTCTTATTTGCTAAAGATGAAAATTAGCTTATTTGAAGGAAGGGTTCAAAAATTTGATCCATGAAGTATGTATTGCTTGTTTTTTTCATGAAATCTGTATTTTTCTGCAAAGATAAGATAATGAGATTGCTTTTTAAAAACGGCTGATGAAGATTAGAAGATAAATTCCATTATTACAGGTATGCTTACTGAGCTTAAGTATGCAACGACAAATCGAGTTTTGATTCCTACAGAACAATGAAACTGCGTAAGCGAAATACTCTTGAAGTGGCCTCTCTTGAAAAACCTCATATGTGATGCATAAATGCAAATGGTGATTACATAACAGACAGAAACATAAAACAGGAAATGCAGAAAACTGAAATCACTTCGCACCATTCACCACTCTAGAAACTATGAACTTATGGATATATTAGTCAAATATTTCCACCGTCTATTTAAAATAACATATGCTAGAGTTTATGCTTTGGGTCATAGAATTGTGATTTTCCGCATATCAACGTAAAAAGAAGGATAATGAGCAGTGCTTAATTATATATTTTTAGAGAGCATGCTCATGCAATAGCACAGTTATTTTTATTTTTACTTTTTTTTCAGCCGAAGATGATTATACTTTGCGAAGTTATAAAACTGCATTTTTTACATATGGGCCTATCTACTTACCTCTCGAAGGAAATACGAATAAAGTTTCTTATATTCTGGGACCTCCAGCATAACCAGATGTAACCATAGTCAAGTTATAATAAAAACAATTTAAACAATTGTACAGTGAAAATTATTCAAAAAACATATTCCATTGGCGAATTATACTTTCTAGATATATTTCACTTTCATAAAAGTCTTTCTATTATGGAAAACATTCCAATTCTAATTTCAGTTTTTATCTTCAGCCTTAAAAAACATTTTAATTGCTTTTAAGTTTACTTAGTAGATGGTACAAATAGTTTCTTTCCTCTTCTCAGAGTCTATTATTTCCCCTTCGTCATTTTTACTGAGTTGATTCTAACTAACATTTGAAACTATAGTCCTGCAAATTTACGCAGCTTTCGCTTATTCTTGCAGTTGTAACGTGTTTATGAATATTTATGATATTTAAGTTATTTCGGTTTATGTTGAAAAACAAAGCTTGATCTTTCTGCCTTCTGTCTCTTCTGTCAATACCTTTTAAAGAACTGAAACAATTTATGGAAGATGAGCCTTTCCAGGATTTCTATGCAATCATTCCAAGAATAATACATATTATTTAAAATTCAAAAAATGGCGTTTTTATTATTCTCTTGTGTTCATAGAGAAAACGTAGTATAGAAATGGGAACATACTATTATAGTATTGATATTACTTTTTTTAAGAGTAATTAATGTAATGATAATAAAAATTAAATTTAATTTCAAAAATAGGGATATATTTACGCTATATTAGTATAGAATTTACATACGTATATTGGCAATGGTGAAAAATATTAATACTTTTGTTATTCTAATTTATGTAAAACTAGCATGAATTTTGTTGATTTCTTAAATACGCGTTTAATCACAGAGCTATCTATTTTAAAAATTTCAATATCGATACTTGATTGACAAAGAACTGTTGAAATTTTTCTGTTAAATTATATTCATTGATACATTATCTTCTACATAATATGTACAAAAAATTCTTCCTGATAGCATTTTAGGAAGTATTTTCGTATTTTCAAATAGGGTAACAGTGCGCATAAATTTAATAATGTGTTTTTGAGCGACTGAAATATTTTATGAGAGTACTGTTGAGTTTTATAAACCACTAACACAGCTGCTTAGCCGACCTATTAGTAATGCAAGCAATCAAATGGTAAAAGGTCAGGAATTCCGTTCGTTTAATGCATCTGAATTCAAAAAACTGCATAAAATTTTTCATAAAAAATTTGCTTCCAGTCTCTCCTTTCTTTTTTAGCCTGATTTAAAATACCTTTTATTTTGGAAATTTCAAACAGAGTACGATGAGCGGATATATAGTTCGAAGATAGAGTGTCTGGTTTATAAGTATATTATTTGTAGACCTGTCAATTAGTTTCAGATCTAGACAGTATTTCCTTCGAAACGGTTTTCTGCTATAGTCTTAACATTGTATATATTTTACACTGTTCGCGATCGCATTTTTGAATTTTTATTTATTTAATTTCTTTTTATTTTTAACTATAGGTGTTCACGTTTAATTTCCTTTCATAAAGTTTTGTTACTGAGAATGAATATAGCATAATTTTGCTATCACTTAAATAATTTTTCCTGTCATTTATATTATTTTCATTTCATAATATTTAAAATTTATTTTAATTTTATAAATCCTAAACACGATAACAGAAAACTGTATAAAAATTTAAAATTTTGGCATTTATTTTTTCATGTTTTCTCTAGGCATATTGAACACAGAATATTTTACGTTACTACACTTCTAATTATATTTATGACAGTAACGATTGCTTTCCAAAATTCTTCTGTTTCTTTAACTTTAGTTTGGACATTTTTTGTTTATTTACTGTGAACAATATTTATTCTTATATCAATTTATTTAAAAAATAATTACTGTAATTGCATCAAACTTTATTCACAACTTCTGAATGATTAATAAGAGTAACTTCCTAAAATGCGTAATTCAGAAAATGTTAATGGAAATGTGATAATTATAAAATTACTTTATTTTTTTAACTAAAAATGATTTACGTTGTATTTCTAATGCTAATTTTGGCCTTCACTGACGGCAAAGTGGAGTAATAATCATGCAACCACACGGGTATTCCGGTAGCAGAGTTTCTGACTTCCCGTTTCCTATCTCTGCTTCATTATTAACATACAATAAGAGCTTAAATTATAATTACTTCCTAAATAGAGATTTAAACCCCCAAGTGCCTCTTCAGCCCTTCGTTATGCCACAGTGCGACGTTCTTAACTAGCGAGCAGTGAATGGAAACTCTCTCAATCACCATCATTTTGGCAAATGATGAAACACAATCCCAGAGGATTTTACCGCCAATTGCTGGCGGATGCGATGGATTTAGGGATAACTTATAGTCTTTCCATGGCTAATTATTAACCCTGCGTTGGAATAACTGGTCTGGTGGTATCCAGAGAGTGGCTCATTGAAGACTGCTCAAAAGGGAAAATTCGTTGTGGTGTTATGTTAAGAGGTACAGGATTTGAATTTCCCACGTAATCTTTTGATTGGTTGGAGGTTCAGAATAGATGAATACTGCAGAAAATTATGGCTGTAGGGTCATTTATGGATTTGAAAGTGCTTATGCATTCTGTTTGTAGTTTGTAAACTTTTAAAGTATGGTAATTATGGGGGCTAATGTAAAGTAAACTTTGGATGTGTTATTATTAGGTGCTAAGTATCGTAATTATGATATTGTTATATTACTATTTTTATAAAACTCAAGTTATCAGAATATTGTTTCGTGTATTGCACACTCATACAGTAATTATTCTGCATTATTCTATTTACGTGAAATAATAATATTTTAGTACACTAGATGTATTAAATTATCATCGCATAATGTAAATTTCTTTGTTCAAAATATTTAATCCACGTATTATTTTCATATATCAGCAGTTTTGTTTTTTAAGTAAATTGACTGAAGTTTAATTTTAAAATTTGAAGAAACTGATGAAAATTACATTCCTTGAACTTACTCAAAATATGATTTTCTGACATCTTAAACCAGTGCCTATTGCGATGTTATATTAGTGACTATTTTGTCTTGTTATACAGATTTAGTTTAGATAATTATTTTTTTGTAAGTATTGTTCTTGTATATGTATCCATCATATGTGCTTCAATAATAAAATTTATTAAAATAATGTAGAAAATTTTATAAAGAATAGTTTCATCATTTAGATTACAAGACTGTCTGAATGTAAAAAAACATAATTTTTACGTAACGTATGCAGATAAAATTTTCAGTTAAAATTCGTTATTCTTTATTTTCACAGATAATTCAACATTTCTTATTCAATTAATTCAGTTCTCACTTTGTGACAAGGCAAAAATATATAAAAACTCAAAATATCTGTATTGCAAATTACGAAGTAAATCTTAAAATGCTTATTTCCTTGAATAAATTCCAGAACGGATTAAGCGTGATTTAATTCGGAATAATAAAAGAAGGCATTATCTTTGTTGTTGCGAAGCTTAGTTTCTCTAGGTTGGCAACAAATCCAATATTCTCCTAAGTTTCAAATGTAAACAAATATGTCTGCCATGAGAAAAATGATTAGGCTTAGCAGCACTTGAACAACTTTTAAATTATTGATAATTCTATGAATCTTGCATGCAGATTTACTAAAGGCATAAAAACCTTAACCGGAAGATAAGAATAAAATAATTAAATCATTTTTAAAGGAAAAAATGCACAATTTAACAACATATAAGAATAAGAAAACTGAGCTTACTGAGCCGAGTAACAGAGTGGATATATATATTGTTACGAAAAATTCGGTGGTTGCGCCTGTATGTAAGCTTTCCGGCATAGCACTAGGGTTGCCAGATTTGCGACTTTATCGCCCATTTGGCGATATCCCATGGTCCAATCGGGAAGCTTCTAGAATAATTTCCTGTTGAGATATTTCTCGAAACGTGTGGAACTTAAAGGAAAGCTATATAAATCCTTGCGTTTCGGAGAGCCGGCGTTGTTACGAGATTGTGAAGTATTGTGAAGTTGTTGTTGAGCAGAGTGTGACTAATTGCGATAATAGCTGCTTACTGTGACGTAATTTTGTGAACGGAAAGCGATCGAGATAGTGCTTTGCCGTGAAGCTACCTTTACAGTATAGCTTGACAGTGTATTGGTGATTGTTCCACGGTGTGGAACCCAGTGGTTTACAGTGGACCCCAGAACATTTCGAACTGTCGACAAACTCAAAGACAAATCGCGTGAATAAGCCCTTTTCGTAAACGTTTCGTAAGCCTTTCGATATTCTCACAGTTCATTTGAAAAATTAGTGTCGTTTTGAGAAAACAACTTGAGAAGTAAAGCTCGATCTTTCTTCTAGAAGGAATGATGAAGAATGGTTTAACAACATTGACTACTATCATTTTAAACCGCTCTGAACTTTCATGAATTCCTTTCTACACTTCATAAAAAGCACTATCTGTCAGTCGAAATTTGAACTATTAGTTTTTCCTGTAGGTCTCATTTCCACATGGTCCACCTAATACATACACCAAAACAAAATAGCTGTATCAGACTGGGATCTATGTAAGTCTAAATAGGGTAACTTTAATTTTACTCAACCTGTACATTATGGAAAAATGTAGCAATTGATACTCTATAGATAATCCAAAACTGTTTTTAAATATGAAATTTTTGATTGCGAACGATAAACTTTGTGATAAAAAATAATAATCTTTTAAAATTTCATAAAATTTTCAAAACCGGGCTACTTTACCAAGAATAGTTAAATATAAACGCTGCAATATATATATTTAACGTTACACTATATGCAAAAACATTTGCAGTTTTTTTTAATTCTTTATTTTGTGGATGAGTATGTATTGCTTTATTTCCAGTAACTGCAATCTTTTGTTGAAAGCCTTTCCTAGTATTTTAAGAAAGCTAGAAACGCCATGTCCTTGAAATTTTTACTGATTCAGGGCGGAAACGTAATTAATTCTACGCACTCAAAAGAAAGCTTGTGAGTTAAATAAACGATTCTTTGCAGCTATCTTATAGAAAGAACGTTTCAGAAGTAATGTGAGTAATGTTTCTTAAACATGGATAAAAGTGAGTTGACGAGAGTCGGAAACATAGTTAAAAATACTCCTAATTCAACGTTATTTCGGGAAGATGGCATATCGTCTTTTAAATATCAAGATTTGATCGAAAGTGTTATAATTTATTTCTCCCACCTTCTTGACATGCCTTCGTGTTGTGGTGGTCAGCACGTTCGACGCGTATTCGAGAGGTCCGTGGTTTGAGTACCGGCGAAGGCATTGCTTATTTTTCATGTCTCCCGTTTTCAAATAAGCTAATAACTGTACACTGGCTCCCGAACTAAAAGGGTGGTGGATGATGATCTCCACCGCCAGGATTTGGCGATTGGGTTCCCTAATCCCCAGCCGCCCTTTAAAAGGAGGAGTATATAAGATATTTCTTCAACCGTCTTGGCATGCCTTCGTGGTGTAGTGTGTTAGCATGCTCGACGCGTATTCGAAAGATCCATGGTTCGGGTCCCGGCGAAGGTGTTGCTCATTTTCCCCATCTCTTAGCATCAAAAATCCTAATGTCTCTACAGTGTGACATTTCTCCTAAACCACTGACAATTGCTCAATATCCCCACAAAACTGCATTCGAATTCAATCTCTTGACAAATATGGCCTTAGTCAATCTGCATTATTGGAAGAAATTTGTTCAGAAACTTTCCGGCATTGTAAAAACAGAAAGACAAACACACGATTTAAGGTAAAATAACAGGCCGAACAAATATTAATTTAGAAGTCAAATAGCAAAAATCTGTAGTTTCTGACAAAAAAATACTCATTTTTATTTTTTTAGACATCTTGTATTTTAATCTTAGTTCTGAAAATGTAATTATGAATTTAAATAATATCCCAGAAAATGTTATATAAGTTAGCTGGCGTAGAGATGATGTTTATTTGCACGGATTGTTAGATTTTTCAAAGAAGAAAACGTGAGAAACAGCTTGGTTCTTCCTGAGAATCCAAGGATCTTGCATGTAATTAAGGTAAAATAACATGCGAACAAAATATTAATTTCGAAGTGAAACAACAAAAATCAGTGTTATATTTGCAAATTTTCACAGGATGGGTGGGTTATGGGTTATTCAGTTATGGCAAAGCACACGAGGGCTATCTGCCTAAAGGGAGGGATGCCTTCGTGGAGGACTTTCTAAGGGAAACTGGCTCGTATACACGTTACACATGGGGAAAACCACGAAAACGCCTATGCAGCCAGCCCGTTCGCGGGATTCGAACCTCTTCACAGGATGGTTTTTACCGAACCACCAGCCACAGCTGCCAACGGTGCAAATGAGCGAAATAAGATATAGTGATAAGATATGATAAGAATGGCTGGACAAGAGTAAAGCTACTGGCGCCATCTATTGATGAAACAAGAAAACTAAAACATAATTTCCTTAAAGGCTGAAGTTAAAGATGGACTGGAATTAACTAACAGAAAGACATTTTTGAATGGGAAACGCCTCTAGAAAATCTAATTGACCAATGGAAGACGTTTTTGGAATAATTTTAGCTGCAGAAAAATTAAAAGTGTGATTTCCGGATCAACAATGCCATCATCTTATATTATCACTATATCTCATCTCGTTCATTTGCACTTTGGCAGCTGAGGCGGAGGATTCGGTAAAGCCATTGAAACTAGTCCTGTGAAAATTTACAAATATAATGCTGATTTTTGTTGCTTGACTTCTAAATTAAACACATGATTTGTTTCAACGGAGCACTCTCTTTAAATTACATGCCTATTTTACATAAGTAATTATCGCCACTTGATTATTAGAACTTGTCTTGGTATGTATGCATCTATACAAAGGTAGACTCTGATCAGTCGGAAAATTTTGCTAAGTTGCTGTTTCGTAACAGCTATATATATTTGTGGAATCTGTAATTCGACTTAGTTTTCCAAGTACAACTGTCGGGAAACCGCATACTGATTTAATCATTTTTTAATTGCACTTTATCTCTGCTATACATTCAACTCGTAGTCATCGTTTTCATTTTCAGCTAAATAGTGTATTATTTGTATCAATAAATTACTACAATATCAGATATTTCTGTATAGTAAGATGACTTCCAAAACTTTTTATAGTGTGGCCTAATTTCTCAATGATTAAACTTCCATAAATTCTGTTTAAACTTCTATTTATTTAAGTTACCATATATTGATAGCCAATGTATACAGTTTTTGCATTTTATCTCTTCATTTATCAATTTTAATTTTGGTTGCGTTAATCTGTTAGCTGTGGAGTCATTAGGTTATTGTTGAAGCAGGGAACATGAAAAATGTGCAATACCTTTGCCGGGACTCGAACTTGGACCTCTGGAATACACGCTGAGTGTGCTACAGTTACAGCACGAAGGCATGCTGTAAGGAGGGAGAATATGCCTTATATACTTCTTCTTTTAAAGGGCGACGTGGCATTAGGGGACACAGTCTTGAAATCCTGGTGGTGACGAATTATCGTCCACCAGCTTTTAATTAAGAGAAGTTTTTTTTTTTTTTTTTAAAGCAGGAGACTTAAAAAATATCAATACCCTAGCCGAGACTCGAGCGCGGACCTCTCGAATACACACCGAGCGTGCTACCGTTACAGCACGAAAACATGCTGGAAGGGTGAAATTGTACTTTATAAAGCGACTTGCTAAATTTTCAATACTGCTTTTTGAAAACTCGGAATTTCGCCAAATAATATGTATACCAAATAGTATTCTTGTTTAAAAATTTTAACATCTGTACAGAAAATATTACGGCTGATATCTTTATTACTAGCAGATTCATACATGTTTTTTCAGAAAATCTGAGAGACGAATGCTAGGCAATCCTCTCGTAAGAAGTGTGCAGATACCCTTTAGTTTGAAATTCGACAAAGACTGAGCACCAAATGCAGTGTATCATTATTATTAACTAATTTGTCATACTTAAATTTAATATACCCTATTTTAAATATAATTTTAAACATAATTTTTAACCATAATTTTCACCCATATTTTAAGTATATTTGGAAGTATAATGCATCTTGCAAACAGATTTACTATGGTTAATTTGTTGATTTTCTGAGGTAAACAATAATTATTCAGTTTGCCTGAATATTTAAATACATTGTCTTCTGTCTAAATTATTTGGAATAGTCCTGATGTGATTAGTAAATTAATTGAAAACTTCGAAGCTTGCGCGTATAAATTCTAATTTACATGAAATAAAAACAAGTCTATTACTTTCTTTATAATTAGATCTAAGTACCATAACATACAGTTAAACATAAAATTTACCCTCAGACAGTGTTGTAAAGTGCAGCCGAGATTCAATAAATCAATCAGAATTTATCCTTTGCACATTACAGAAGAATGTCTCTTCGTAATTAACATACAAGGAATTTTTCTCCCGTGCTGGGATATCCGAGAGTTAATTAATGAAGATTGAGTACTGTGATTAGGAGAGCTAATGCCTTCTCCATCGAAGATGAGAACTGAAATGTAAGACCACATTACAGACTTCGATATGCTGTTGTCAGTGGGATCTTTAAAAACCAAGATTACTTTTCTTACGAAATTGATTTTGATGAGCGAAACATGAGCAAGATTAATTAGTTAACATTAAAATTTTATAATACTATAGCTTTATGATACTATACTGTAATATTATTCTACTGTTATAATATCTCATACACTACTAAAACATTTATGATCAAAATATTGCAGTTTAATATGTCTTTTGAATTACGAAAGCATCAATAAGCTTTAGAGAGGGATTTTACATACGCAATCAATTACTTCTTTAAAATTCAGTTTGAAATGATTCGGATTAAATATTACTGATTCCTTATCAGTCTGTAATAAGTCTTTTATTGCGTGGGATTTGCTTTCATAGGTATTGTAGCACGAAAAAAGATCGAGTATATTTAGCAAATACTTGTGTGAATTAACTTTATTATATTGAAATATTGTCAAATATTGAATTTAGAAGATTCCAAAATTAAATGTCAGAATGAGTTTGCTCTTTTACAATTATGAAATTTAGGCTAGCTTAAGTTGAGGATACATACTTAAAACTCCTTCAAATGAGCTCACACAATTAAAAATGCTTTTTAGACCTTCTTAGGCGATATTCACTACCAGCATTTATTTATATTCCAGGGATCAAAATTATTTCTTTCTTTCAGAGGTAATTGGCCAATCAGGAGTACCTCTCTCTTTAAACATGCCAGCCTAGTAGCTAACATCCAGAGGCAAGACGCGTCGCTTTCTTTTCCCTTTCAGATATACTCTACGCGGGAAAATCATACTACGAATTCACAACCGTCAGGCCCAACTTGGGATACATCAAGGAACTGGCAAGAGCAGGCCAATTCATAGCCTGCTGAAAACCAGTATAACCCCAAAGTTCCAAAGAACTTCTTGACTTAAACAAGTTGTAACCATTAGAGAGTCAGTTGAAGTATCTTATCTCTCTGAGCAATGCTATCCGTGATAAGAAGGCTAAATGACAGAGGGATTTTGATCATACCTAATGACTGCATTAAATTGCAAATACCGGCCTTTTTGAGACAACGATTCTGTTTCGTGGTGTTTAAACGCCACGTACGTATGCTTTAGTACATAGTTAATATTTTGTAATCCTTAATAAAAATTGGTATAAAAAGGTCTTAAAATTCAACGTTATACATTGCTAACTATTACAGGTACATATAAAATGCATCATACCCTTCATGTTCTTCGCCATCAGTTACGACCAAATGATAAAAAAAAAGTTCTGATGCAGACACACATTCATATCTTCATCGTCGCTCACTCTGCATAGATTTCGACAAACAAAAATCCCCTTTTCTTCGGTTTTTCATCTGAAGCTGTTTTATTATTAGTCCAAACGGCGTTAGTCCAGAAGGGCTATTAATTTCAAAATATCATTTTGCATCAATTCACTTTTCAAACTATTGCCAAATATTATCGCAATGTATTATATTTAAAGAAATTGCCTAAAGCCATCAAATGTTGAATAAAATTGTCCTCCAAACGAGCATCGGCTCTTGGAAGCCCGAATTTTAAATTTGTTTCATTATGTGTCATCATCTCATTTTGTAAACCTTTAAAGAATATTTGATTAATAAACTCAACGGTTTTAAAGCGAGAAATGGCAACACTGTACGTAAAAAATATTTTTATCTCCAGCGCGTGGAGACTGTGTATCGAAAATTCAAAAGATATACTGTTTTGCCGTTTTAAATATTTTGTAATCTTGCTGTTGAATTGAATTTTATGTAGTTTAAGTGCGGCTAAGAATATATTTAATAACGATATCATACAAAACGTTAAACAAGCGACCTTTTGGCTGTAATATAAAATCTCAAAGCCTTCAGATTTTTTTAATACTTTTTTTTAAATTTTAAAATAAAATTATTTTTATAAACGTTTACGCAGTAAACAAACTTACTATTAATAGCCGTAGTAGATCCACTTAAACAGTGTTCCATTCAGAGTGGAAATACGAACTATTAAGTAATGGCAGTCAAATTGGGTAATTGTACTCCTTATTCCCCTACACAAAAAAGGGAATAAAAAGGTACAGTGCTAAATATTTTCCCGTATAATAATAAAAACAAGAGCTCATACATAAGGTTACCAAAATGTAACAAGAACACAGTTGTTCCCTTAAACGAGCATCTCTGGTAAACCATTCGTTATAAATTATCATAGCCCGAGAAATAATTTGAATTTTACAATGCGGGTTTTTGAATTTTATTTAGAAATGTTTATGTATTTATAAAACATAAAAATATGAAAACGGATCTTTCGAAGATTTGAAGGTTCTCTGCCACTTTAATGACCAGTAGTGTAAGAAAGCCTTCATAAATAGTGAGCTAGAGCAATGGAAAATCAAGTGTCCGATCGTTCGGTTTTATTTGCATGGCGATGTTCTCTGGTTATTCGAAAAAAATGACAAGATTAATGTTTTCTAATTTTTTTTTTGAATTTTTTTGAATTTTTTGTCAACCAATGTCATGTTAATGAAATGGACGTACATTTAATGGCCTGTAAATTGTAGTATATATTTATTTTAGGAACAAACTCTAATGTAATGTAAATGTCAAGGAAATGACTGTTAAATAATTTAAGATGATTCTATAACAATAATCTTGAAAAACAGTTTTTAAATATATTATAATCTAGTTTCTCTGACATGCACACTAAAGGACCAGAAACTGTAAATTATTTTATTATCGGTCTGAATTCAGGTATAGTTTGGTTGAGGATAAAGCAGACGATAGAATTTTGAAACAAATTCGCCAACTGGGAGACTTTACATTGTTAAAGAGCTGCATGGCGTTCAAACTGGAGAAATATGAATGAACAGTTGTAGCTTTTCAAAAAAGTTGTGAATAAACCAAACCAAAGAAAGAAAAATAGAATATAAGGAAACAAAAGATATCTATTTCTTTTAAAAATATAAATTAGGCTACTTAATTGAGGGCTTAAAAATAACATTGAGGATTCAATTTTACTTCATAAAATCACTATATCCTTTGTAATGCATAGCAATCAATTATGGGAAGGCGTATCAAGTGAAAAGAGAAATGCAGACTCTCCTAATTTCAGACAAATAAGCCACTGCCTACATGTTAATATTAAGTTAATTCCGCACAATTTTTAACAAAGTTCTTTCATTTTATCATCCAGCACAATTTGACTTAACGGACACTATCTATATAAACTCAGATTTTGCGGCCAAAAATGATCATACATTATTACTCATCGATCCAAGACAGAAGTTGGCACAGAATGTGGATTCTGAGAATTGGATAAAGGCAACATATTCTTCTTCTCGAAACGAAGACTGAACAAAAGTAATTCAGTGTTTCAGACAGAACTGATTATGCGCAGCAATCAGTCACAGTCGTAGGAAAAGTCTTAATCAAGTTCATACGGACTCTGCCTCAAGCCTCCAAGCGATCTTAAGCATGCACAGCAAGAGCCTTCTGGTTCACAAAATGCAGAGAACTCTCCTCACCATACCTATAACTTTTCGTCCTATACTCAGTTGGGTGCCAGCACACGTAGGAATACTAGGAAATGAAAGTGCACACGCAGTGGCTACAGAAGCTGCCAATAGTGCATCTATACCTGAATGCCACACAACCTTCCAATCTCGCTACTAAAACATTACACATGTAAATATCTCATAAGACAGTGGCAAATCCGGTGGAATGATGCCACAACGGGTCGAGGTACGCATGCAGTGCTTCCAAGTGTAAGCATGAATCTGTAGAGCAAAACTGTCAGCATGTCATATTTCCTAACAGGACATGGACCGTACAAAGCATATCTGCATGGGTTTGGTCTTTCCAACACATACACATGCAATTGTAGGAAAGTGGGCAGCCCAGACCACTACTACTTTGAATGCTTAATGATGGCGAAGTTCCATCTAGAAAAGCCAGCACCCATATTTTATACAACGTGGTTGAAAAATACTCAAAATAACTATTCCCTTATTGAACATACGTGTTACCACTACATATTGCGCTACAAAAACGCTGTAATCTAAAACAGCTCTCGTCGCAGTCATTTCCCAAGTAGCCAAATTTGGGTTTCAACTCCTTTAATATAATAATTTAATTTTTATACAGTTATTTACCTCTTTTGATATTGAAATCTTTTTTTCCATCGAATCAGCTCCCTTCTTTATAGTTGTGAGGTTCTGAAATTGAAAAGAAAGTCTTCTTTAACAAAGAAAAAGTCAAAATAAATCAGATCTCAACATACGTTTAGTTACAAGTGACACGCAGAATTATACTTGTATAGCTTGCATTATTGTACTCAGGTGTATAATAATTTGACATAAGAAAGACGACTAGAAAAGCTGTGTCCAATTACAATGTGTGTAGTCAATGGCTCTTTAAAGCTCATTTCTACAAGCAGGCATTCATAACAGATATTTGAATGCTTTGAGGTATGTAGAACGAAAATCTTTTTCAGTTAGAATTTATGTAATGATTTCTGTAACTGATTGTAAATTCCCTGTAGATTAAATAGCAGGGCATATATCTAACACCTCACATACATAAGAATGCTATATTAATGGCTCTAAAATGTTTAATACTTTTTTTATACTCCTGTCCAATAAGCAACAACGGCAAAACACGGAATAAAACAAAAACTATTTCATTGATCCAAGAATTTGGTGTGGTAGTACTAGACCATATAGTAAACAATAAAGCAAAGACATACAAAAACACATGTATTACGACATCACGTTACGAAAGACCAAATGGATCGAAAGAATGTGCAATGAAACATCTCGCTAATAACAGGTATGATACATTCTAACTAAAATTGCATTCTTGAAAATGCCTCGGCAAGCTGGCAATAGAGTCGGTAATTGGGTCTTGTGGCACTAGCTCCCATTCCTGAAGTAATGCCTGCCGGAGTTCGTAAAGGATGCCTGGCAGCGCATGCAACCTGCAATCCATCATCCCAACATATCCCACTCATTCTCCATAGGATTCGGGTCCGGTAATATAAAAGGCCACGGCAGTTGTGGAATGATTTCACTTTCCATATAACTCTTCACCACAAGAACTGTATGCGGATGGATGTTATCGTCCATAAATATAGGGTTGGTACTCAATGCAACAATGAAAGGATACACAAGAGAGTGTAAAATTTCGTCACAATATCAGACGGCTGTGAAGCAACCACCAGGAATAGTGTAGATAGCTCTCTATACTGTGTCTCTATTTATCGCTATATTTGTGCCTTTCGGGAATCGTTCTGGATATTAAATAGAGATTCATCCGTAAAGGATACGTGGCAGTATTGCTCTGGTGTTGAATTGAGATCTTTACGGACCCAATTCAACAGCGCTCCGGCATGCGATAACGACAAAGGAACGCACATTACAGGTCCTTGGGCATACAGTCTACCTTCCTGCAGTCGATGCAACACAATTTGGCGAGATGTGAGCCATTCTGCAGCAGCAGAGAAATGCGACATCAGTTGTCGTGCAGTTAATGGTCTACGGTGAGCTGCACATAGCAACAAGCAACGATCGTCTGCTGTTGTGGTAATCCTCCGGCCCACGTCTTCTACAGGGATTTTGATCCCCTTATTCTGCAGCCTATTGATGACACTGCGGTGCGCATTCAGCTGTCTCACAATACCGGATTGTCTTGCAACGTCTTCCAACATAGCGACAGCCCTTCAACGATTTCATCGTATAAGTGGTGTCTTTGTGACTGCAGGATTGCCTTTCCTACTAATTTCGGTTGCCTATTTGCATTATTCGATGCAACCTCTGCCTCATATGTAAATTGCATGTTTTTGATTTCTCTTTTTACATTAGTACCTTTCCTTTCAGGATTTGTTGTTTATTTTTGGAGCACGAGGCTAAAATGAACTGATAAGGGCAGGTCAAAAGAGTGCTGATTAGAATGCAAGTATTAAATCGAAGAACATATATTTATGAATATCTGTTATACTTAGCCCCCAGATTAATAGATTCTACCAACAATTTAAGAAAATCCAAAGAATATCATAAATAAACAAACTAAAAGGTACATTTACATGTTATACAAGAAAGTTCCTTATCAATCGCTGGCCGACAGATGCTGGATTTTGGGCAATTAAAACGACGGGAAAATCTCAAGGAATATTTCTTTAAATCACGAATTATCTTCGAAAATAAATGTTAATAGGATTAAATCACTGAAAGCAGTATTTATTATTTCTATTAATAATGAAAGTTTTATATTGCAGTCCGAAGTCTCTGTTTCGGACAGGACAATTAGTAATTTAATTACTGATGATAAAGAATTCAATTAATAATTACTGATGACAAGGAATTCAAAACGTATCTCTTGTATAATATATAAGCAATAATCAGGAATAAATTCATGAGGATACTTGTTTTCATTGTTGATTGAATTTGTTGAGCTTGATTTTGCTTTCACTTTTCTGTGTTTGATTTTAATTGGAGAGAGGAATCTTCGGGAAAAAAAAACTGGAATTTACTGAAAACATTTACAGATGTAATGAGAGAAGAGAAACGTGGCAAAGTAGAAGAGAAACGTGGCAAAGTAGAAGAGAAACGTGGCAAAGTAAAACATAAAATTAGGCAAAGCAACTAATTTCTGTTTGGCTTAATTTAATTAAAGTCTTCTATTTCGAGGACTAACCAGAACTGGCTCCTCATCATCATGAGAAAAGACATTCTGGAAAGAGAGGATCCACCGCTCTATTTATATCTCAGGGAAAGAAGTAGAGTGAAAGATAAGGTAGCTCCATCTGCCCACAGAAATGGTAAAGAAAAAGTATAAATTATGTTAATAGCAATTTAAAAGCGTTAGCAAGGACTAGATAGAAATTTAAGTCATTAACTGAACAAGATAAATCTTTGCGATAGTGAAAAGCTTCAAAGAAATTCAATTCACTTACTCAAGAGAGTTTTAGGTATTTTTTTTCGATCCAAAGTAAAAACTGTGATTAAATTTCAACTATGATTAACTGTCAACGAATTCTTTATTTCTTCTTTTCGGGCATTCGATTCGTATTCCTTGATGAGAAACTGTAAACGCTGTTTCAGTTTTGGCTGATATACGAGTATAAGAAATAAACGTGTTTGCAAGCTTATTTATAAATTACATATAATTTTAAATAATTTAATTGCGTTAAAATAGTATTTAAAGTATGTGGGAATTAGGACCGAATTCTTTTGCCAGTTGTGCGAAGATGAGAAAATGTTTGAAGAAAGACGAAATTTCACTACTTAGAGATTTTTGGAGTTTCTATTATTTAATGTCATTAGTGTTTTGGTTTACTGAGATCTCGGCAAAGCGCGCTGGGAATATCTGCTAAAGATGAGGGATGCCTTCGTGGAGGGTTTTCTAAGGAAAACTGGCTAGTATACACTTTACACATGAGGAAAATCATGAAAAGATTCATGCAGCCAGCCCATTCGCCTGAAATCGAACCGAAGTCTGAACTACCAGTTTTCAGTAACTTTATCACTCTCTGGGATGGTTATCTAGTATGAAGATTTTGTCATAAGCAATATAATAAATCATATACATTATAAAAACAAGTCAATAAACATATAAATTATCAAAGATAAATTGATATCATCGGTATCATCTTCGAAGATACATATTTTAGTGTGTATATTGCAGTTATAATCACTCATTATTAAAAATCTAAGGATTTAAATTTGAGAGAGCAAAATGATCTTAGCATTGAGAAAAAAATATTTTTTTCATTTGTTAAATTTTTAGTCATAATGTTGTTCTGAAAACGCATTCATAAATATAGAAAATGTTTTAAAAGGGATCACATATTATTGCATTTCTACAGTGCAATAATTAAGAACGTTTTTGTTCCGAATGATAATTTTATTCATGCAAAAGAATTTATGAATATAGATGATATTTTTAAAAACCATTATATGTTACTAAATTTAGACAACATGTAACAAAAATATAAAATTAGTAAAATGTAACAGCTACAGACATTGTATTTTATGTACTCAAGTTCAAGGAGAGCAAGAGTGCGCCTGCCGTTGACAATAGCCTTGAAAACACTACAAGTGACAGTACGGCTTTGATCAGTTCCCCCCCCCCAATTGTGGAGAAGAGCACATTGGAGTCCGAGGGTCTCCCAGCCACTCTTTACCACTAAACTTTCGACAGGAATTTCGGCTTCCAGCGTATTTAGAGTGCCCCATGCCGCACAGTAACTATGCATTTACAAACAACCATGCCTTCTCCGAGATTCGAGCCCGGGCCCTTTGGTATCGCAGTAGGCTTCCCTAACCATTGTACCGTTTGGTCGACACATATCAAGTTTTCTTGATATTGTTCAATCGTAAAGCCAAACCAGTTTCATTTCTTAGGAATGCATAAAATAATTAGTGTTTTCAAAAGAAAAACTAAATTTCATTATTTCGCCTCTAGATGCACCAAGTGAACAAATAAGAACGATTTCAGAAATCAGTTTAATCCCTAAAATTGTCCTCATGTAGATTTTAATAAGCATTTCAGTTCCATTAGACGTTACTGATGCATAATGATGATATAGTGATGAGGATTAAGTAGGAGAAAGCCTGGGAGTTTTATTGAGATTTGTTGCGAAAAGAAATTTTGCGGGTTTTACTATTAATTTTTAATTTTAACTTGCATGCTCAACCTCTCTTGGTGCCGTGACAAACTAAAAAAAAAATTCTCATAAAAAATATATTGAGTTCATAAAATCAAATCATAGAGACTGGTGTTTGAAACAAAAATAATTAATACCTTAAGCTAGATTAAATCTTCATAAATCCTCAACACCGTAAATTCCTCAACACAGTAAATTAAGTTTTATCATATCAACTCTCAACTCTTAAGTTCAATGAAATGAAAAATCCTCCCTGGTGTTTTGTTAAACTCAAAATATTAATATTCATGTAAAATGCATTCATTAACATGCTATCTCTCACTAAAACTAACTAATCGGCTCTCCTTCCTGAAAACTCATAAATTTCAATACAACCTTAGAGACAGCCACAAATACTTAAAAGTAAAACACAGAACATTTCAAAACACCAGGAAAAGATAAATTTCGCACTAAGAATCAAAACACGAGATCAGTTAAATTAATAAATCTGATCGTATAGTCATAAATAACATTAAATTTCTCCTACGCCCGCAATAAACTACCCAGGTTCGAGTGGAAGTTTAACCATGTTTTCCGAAAGGATCACATGGGTGACCTACAGTAGACCACAAAATAATAAAACACAAAAAAAGTACAATAGTAAATCAAATAAAAACATTTATTTAATATTCCAAAAGATTATCCATTCAGAATAGCTGGGCGGACTACCCGTACAAACATTTACTAAAAATTACTCACAATTTTTCATGCGACAATCTGTACCATCATCAATATTGTATTCAAAATTATTAGTTATGTACCTTACAATAATTTCGTAATTATCGCTGAACCATATTAAGTAGTCTGAAACAATTTTTTTATTCTTTAAATATTTCCAAATCTTACCAAAATCTTAATGAAACAATTTGCAATTTCTATTAATTTTAGAAGGTTACTCAAGCATTTAAACTCACACTACACATACTAAAATTTTCAATCAATTTTCGTTAAAGTAAAAGATGAATTTTTTTCCTACTAATCGATTTCACAAAATCCTAAATCAGTTAAGGGCAATAAGTTTGAGGACACATACAGAATTAAATACAAAATCAAAAAATAATCAACTCACGGTGGAGAAAAATTCCTGTCCAGATTTCGTCTCCCTATTTGTCTACGAAACGCAAGTAAAAGAAGTTCAAAAATCTTTCATCAATGCCGCACCAAATTGTCACTTCGCCTGTTGGAGAAAACTTCCTGATGGATACAGACCTTCTGCATGCAAGGAGGTCCAACTTAACATGAATGTCCACCGACATTTCGATGATGTTCTCAACAAAGATAAGTGCAAGCCGTAGAAATCTGTAAGTGAAAGCCCACCTACTTCTCAATGATGTTCTCGCTGAAGATAATTTCAAGTCGCAGTAATCTGCAGGTGAATGACATTTTTCTCCTAATTTTTTTATCAGTAATCTGGAACTACAGCATGAGCTTTAAATCACATTTTTCCTCAAGGAAAAACCATCAGTGAGAATAGGACATAGCCGCAGACCTTCAGAAAGGATTCGCCGACGACGATACGATGGGAGCCCGCATCGTTCTCGGGCCAATTCTCGCACGGACAACCACGAGAAGTGGCCGCCGGGCTCTCTCTCTCTCCCTTTAAGAAGGACTTGAAAAAATTTTGAAAAATCTCCTCTCGCCACGAGAGTGACCAAATTTAAAGCCTCGCGACGCTCAAAAAGTGCACCGCCTCTAAAATTACTATTTGTTAAAAAAATCCATAAAATTAAAACTCACCAATGCTACACAAAACAGTAACCCTCTCTAACCACTAGAAACAGACCAATAAATACCCAACAAAATTCTAAGAAAATCAGTCCTATCCTTTCACAGTGACAAGCCCCCTATTTTCAAGCTCAAAAACAAAGTAGTAAATCTGTTAACGTTGCGACTCTTCAGACAAATCCTAATTTTTTGTATTCTCATAATTCTCTCAAGAATCGGCGCCGCTAAGTTGATCGCCTTTGAACGAGAAAAACACATGTTCGCCCCCGCAAGAAAAGGGGATGAAAAATGCAGCTGGCCGCCGACTCTTGTCCCCAAAATTCTCCTCCCGTGAGAACGCAAAAACAGGCTATCGCTGTACAAGCTTTTCTGCTAACTTAAAGAAATTTTACCCAAATGAAAAGAAATAATTTAGTAACAGTATAATTCAAAAATTACAACTCAAACATGAACATTAAAATTTTACTATTCTCTGTAAATTAATAAAATTAATAAGCACTGTAAAATAATACTTAAAAAATCTACACAACAGATTCTACGTGCAACGGTTAGACGATTTAGTTGAGATTCACAGGTAATTTTTATACATATATCTTCTTTTAGAAAAGTTCTAATAAACGTTTTAGTACGAATAGAATATTCACTCATATATGCATTTATGACTGAGTTTCGCTAATTATCGAAATTGCGTAAGTCATTTTATGCCTAAAATTATTCTTATAAAAATCTAGCAAACATTTGAGAGTGATTAAATGTTGCTGACTAATGCATATGGTGATTAAGGTTGTCCAGCAAAATTATCGGATTTTATTATTTTGTACTTAGGCGCATCAGATACATGAATTAATAAAGCTTAGCAAACTATTTTTGTCACTACACTTGTAAAAAATAAGTCTTTGAGTAGAAGTAAAGCGCTGCTAGAAACATATGGAACGGATTATACTCTATTCATATCCGCAGCATGTATTGAAAGGCTAATAGTGCTTTGGGATTAATCATGATTTTTGCACCCATAACTTGATTCTAAGAGCTGAAGAAGAGGTTTCACATTCTTCGAGTTTCAAAATCTGAAGACGAGTTGTTAAGGAAAATTCGTACAGAGAAGTAACACGTTTACGTTCCAAATCTAATCACCGTTCTCAATCACGACGTTCCCAGACTCGAAAAAGAGAGAACAAGCAAGAACTGGTGCTACTAGTATACCACAAAAACGACAAAACTTCAGAAGAAGTTGAAAGCAAATTAATGAAACACATTAAAACTTCTAAACTCAAAAAAGGAGTTAAAAAAGATCAACAAAAGAAGGATCTTAATTGAAGTCTTTAAAATGGATGAATTCGTTGTCGAAGAGGAAGTAAAAAAATTAAGGAATAACTACCCACCAATCACCACAAAAGTTCAACACCAAAATGATAATATGCAATCTCAATAAAGCGTAGAAAAAGAGGAACTTAGCCTGTAACATCAGAAAAGGAAGAATATGCGAACTCAGAAACCGAAGTTCTATTTACGTTCAGAGCTCAATGTGGGAAACACTAGATTATTACAGTAGACGCAACAACTTATAAATTAATAGCACAAAATCGGAAGTTCAATGTATAGTGCACAAGAAAAAGCGTGAAAGTGCAATAACTGTTTAGGAATCAACTACAGTGCTAAAAAGTGCAAGAGAACAAAAATTGCGCAGCCTGCTGATCAGAAAATCATGAGGCCAAAACATGTACAGAAGACAGCAAAAATGCCTAAACTGTAAAAAAGCCAACTAAAAATTCTATGTCGGTTATCAAATCACAGATATCATTAACTATCACTTTTTGCAAGATGACGCCTCCGAAAATTCGACAGAGCAAAAATACATTCGAAGTTATTCCAACAACCCACCCGACACCATAGACAATCTCCCGTTTTCTAGACTGCAGCTACGACAAAAGGCCCCCAGACTAAACAACCCAAGACAGATACAACCGAAAAATGTAAAATAAAAAATAAAGACCAACTGTTACTTCGTAATGTCTGGAATTAAGCTATTTCCCAGGAACTTAGAAAAACGAAGAATTAGTACTGTTCCATAATGAGGGTAAAAACTGAAATCAATCAAGCGTCTACAGGACCATTTGCCTACTGTCGGCTTGGGGCAAAGTTTTAGCTAAATTATTCATCCAAATATTTATTGCTTTCTGGAAGACAATTTCTGGCAGACTATTAGGTCTGGAAGACTCCTAAACCCAGCTGAATTCGGCTTTATCAAACATAAAAGAAAAAGCAAATAAATTAAATAACCTGCAAGATATCATTCTAGAAAACAAGCGCAACAATTTGCATACTGGTGTCTTCTCATTAGACGTCGTGTCAACCTTATACCAATTTTTGTGCCGCCACTCAAAGCACGGTTGAAGGATATGAACTATCCACGAAAGGTGTTTAGAATTATTGATAACTATCTTCGAAACAGAAAGATCACCTACAAAAGATACGGAGTTAACATTACTATGAACTACTGGAAAGGAGCTTTCCAGGGCTCAAATGTAGGACCACTATGTGGAACATAGTCGCGAACACTGCCCTCAACTTTGCGTTCCGTGAAACCGCAAAAATAGAGGCCTGCGCCGACTACTTTGTTATTATAATAAATTGGGGGAACAGGACCACTATACAAAAGAAAGCGCACACAACATTAAACTTACGAACAGAATGGAGTAATAACTTAAGTTCAGTAGTGAGAAATATAGCTGATCACGTTCCCAGAGGACCAAAAAATAATGTTCAAGCCACCGAGACTCAAACTGCAGGGAGTTCCTCTTCGACACAAAGATACCTTAAAATATCTGGGGGCTTGTACCGAACCAGAAGCTTACGTTGGTTCTCCATTTACGAAAAATAAGGGGCAAGTCAATTAAAATCGTAAACAAGCCGAACAGGATAGTGAGACATAACTCGAATCTAAGAGGAAGACACCCAAAAGAACTCTATCTGCGAGCATTTGAGCAAATGATTTTTTACGGAGCCCAGTCTGGATGGCGAACAGGGACCAAATAGACCAAGAGCTTTCTCAGATCTAAAGAAACCTATTATTAAAGATAACGTCTGTGCTTAGAACAACCTCAACAGCCGCCTTATACGTCTTAGCAAGGCTGCTGTGATTAGACCTAAAATCAGAAGTAGAAATATAAACTCTTAAGGTACTTTCTCTCTCCTTTCTATATGCCTTCGTGGTGTAATGGTTAGCACACTTGGCGCATATTCGAGAGGCCCAGGTTCGAGTCTCGGTGAGGGCATTACTCCTTTTTCACGTCTCCAGCAACCAAATAACCTAATGACTCTACCGTGGCACCCGAACAAAAAGGTGGTGGGTGATGATTTTTCACCCCCAGGATTTCGCAACTGGATCCCCTAATCCCTAGTCGCCCTTTAAAGGGGACAGTATATATATAAACGTACCAGAAATGCAGAAGTGGGCGCAGCCCGAGGCGTATATAAAGCATTTTCTTCCCCCTTTCTGCTTGCCTTCGTGTTATAATGGTTAGCCCACTCGGAGTGTATTCGAGAGGTCCAGGTTCGAGTCCCGGCGAGGGCATTGTTCATTTTTAAAGTCTCCAACAATCCATAACCTAATGACTCTACAAACTTACAGGATTCATTCATTATTAGGAGGATTTAACACAAGGAAAAAAACTGTATTAAGCATCTCCTGCCCAGGAAAATACCCAGACACCCCTCAGCAAAATGTGTCACTATAAACTGGAGGGAAGATCAGGAAAACATGTGTGCAGTGTATATAGACGACTCAAAACTGAAAACCAAGTGGGGACGGCATTCGTAGCATATAGAAACAATCACGAATGTTACAGATGGAGCAATGGCGCATGTATCTGCCAAGAGCAGTCATACTGGCTCTGCAAAGCAGTTACGAGGGGAAAACAGAAAGACCCAGAGAATTTAACTTCAGTAACAGACAGGCGAAATATGCTTAATAAATGGGACATCAGGGTTCCCCATATAGACACATTAAAGAAGCTATTTACAGCTCTCAAGAGCAACCGCCCTATCACTCTAACTTGGGTTCAGGGCCAAAAAGCGATAACAGGAGTTAGTTGAAAAGCTACCCAAGCTAGCAACATCATTACCAGCCTTTAGCATAAAGGTTCCAGCTTCGGAAAACGTAACTAAAAACCCTATAAAAGGTAATTTCATTCAAATCTGGTAGAACAACTGGAACGAAAGAGACTGAGAAAGTTTCACGTTCGACATCTTCCGAAAGGTTCCGTCTGAAAAGCGTTAAGTTCGACCACTTCTTGTTACAAGCTTCCGCCAATCATGGCAAACTTCCAGCTCTGAATGCAGAGTAATGTAACAGGAGACAAACCTGGGGAAGACTATGTTGGCTGCATCCTACGAACTTGTATATATTATATATAATATTTCTTAGCATTAAATAATTAGTAACAAAACTATATTAATCAAGATTCTTGTAATTTTTTTTGAGTTGACAGCTGCTGTACGCGAAAAAAATTATAATATAAAGAAGGAAAGGTGGCTTAACCCCTAAAAAACAAACGCTATAGTAACGGCCGGCATGATATCCCTAACTGGTAGTTCCGAAATCAATTAGCTGAACTTTTAGAGAAATAAATCACTAAGCACCACTACAAAAGAAAATTTAAAGTCCAAGATCCTTTTATATTTTCTCATTAATACCTGTTTCTTAGTTGTATTGTTACATTATTTTTATAATTTAGGTTTAAATGAAATTTATTCTCGTATAATTCTATCTGCAAACCTGGAACTAATTTGAGCCTTGATTTCGTCAGTTAGACATAAAGACAGTTCTCCTGCCTTACTGCAAATCAGTTATTCTTTTGGCTGTTACAATGGTACGCTATGAAGAAAGCGAACAACAAACCCGAAGTTTGAGTGTCAGATACAACGTGCAAATAATTATCATTTCACGGCATTTCCGCATACTACACGCAATAGTAATGGACTTCCTAGTATGGTATATTTAAATGCGGCTTTTTCATTGAAAATCCAGGCTATTAATTGCTTTTGCTTTGGAGGTTATTCTATGCTACTTTTATGTATAAACCCACATACTAGCACTTCTCAAAATTCGATCGCAAGAAAATCATTGGTCAGAGAGAACTGCTTCCCTAACAGTGCATCTGACGACACTGGTCAGTTCTGAAGTTCAGTTGGTGACATAAATATTTTAATTAAAATTGAAATATAATGCTTGAATACAGTCGTAAGAACGTAGAAACTAGTTAAAAGGAATGATTGATTTAAAAACTATATTCGGGTTTGCGCGTAGTTCGGTGATTCCAATCAAATTCTCTGCTTACTTAACTAATGAAATTTGCAGCATCTTGGGATAATTTTTAAATTGCCGAGAGACAGCGGATGATATTTTTCTTGATGTTGCATACTTGTTGTATCAAAATTCAGACTTTGTAAATTTAAACCTTGCAATAATATTTTCTGGAGACTGAAATTAATTAATTTAAAAGCTTTAATTAGCTTATAAGGTTTACCCTAATTTTATTAACAGTTATTTTATGTTTATGCATCTTTTCTATCTAATCTAGTTTCAGCTTACAATTTCCTACCAGAATGTAATTTCGGAAGCACAGTTGATGCAAATGAGTAAAGAGTAGTATTTAAGTCAATGTTTCACCGACTTCGTTAAGGAGAGTCTTAAGTTCCTGATTATCGCGCGTTTGCCTTTTGGCTACGTCTCTCTTAGATATTGCTACGCTGTGCCATACTTTAGGCCCTTGTTTGGCTTCGACGACTTAATTAAGATTTAGGGCCAACTACTTAGAATTTTGATAGCTTCGGCTATATCTTCAGTTTAGTTAAGCTTAGTTAAATTCAATTTCCTATTCATTTAAGTTCAACCCAAATGAATGCTTTGCTGTACGTTCCGAGTTAGAAACTGTTTGAGTTTATTCTGAGAAATAAAGGGTAGTTAAACTTTCTGAAGTCTTACGTCTCTGTTAACACACTTAAGCGATTATTTTCTTGTTAGTGTTTGTGGGGTTTAGGATTGAACATTGAATTAAATAAGTAAAACCCCACAAGCTTTCACAATGCGCCTAAATTTGGACACTTATTAAGTTTTGAATAATTAAATTTAAACTTTAAGTTTTTAGTTTACTTCATAGTAATAATTTCCAAGACAGGTTTTGCAGTATTTAAATAGCATTTGCAACACAGATTTTGAAATTTCATAATAATTTTAATTTACTCTACAACTTACACTATAGTGAATAACTTGGCTGCTCGAAATTTCCTTATTTTAGTTAAAATTCGATTCGTTATTTAAAGATTCTCATATTAAAATATGAATTTTTAAAAAAAGAAATTTTATTATCACTCATTATAATTATTTTTAATATAATTTCGTACGCAAACTTTCTTCTAAAATTAATCTTATCCATTTTGCCTTTGAAATTTTAATGCAGAAGAACGTATTTCTAATTCAGACGTAGTGAGACGCTTAAACGTTTTCCTGTAAAAATGTAAAATCCCTGAAAAGAAAACATTTGTTTTTTAAGACGTGCTTTTTTTCCGAAAACTTTCGTAATATTATCAGTCTGCACGGTCCTTACCCATAAAAAGTCATTCTTTTGCTCCTATGAATAATCTCTTTGAGTGAAATGTCTAGTCTCCCAGACGTTCGATGTCCTACTGAAATGCTATGAAAGGCTTTTTAATTTAAGCATAATTTTATTTGCACTGATTTCTACTAGAAGAAAATAGTTCTTTGAGCTACTGTCACAAATTCAGTAAATGGTTAGAATTCAAATCACTTGGAAATTAGTGATTTAATGCTATGTTAATCATTTTTTGTTTTGCAATTCGAATTCAAATTAGATTACACTATTACATGCATTAGATGTAGGGATTGTGGGCTCTTAAATTTAAGAATTTCCTTCTTAAGCAGGTTAACTCCCCCCATTTTCTTCAATTGTTGAAGATAACTGTTGTAATGAATCCTCAGATTTATGAACCTTTATTGCGTTATTTAAATCTTAACGCTCAGTAGTTAAGTTAAAATTGAATTTGGTCTGCATATGCCAAACGTATATGCTGAACAGCCCCAATGCAAATATTTCTTTCCAATACACATTTACAGAAAAATAACCATGCACATAATATTTTACTTAAGTGTAAAACGCTACCATTTCTTTCACGAATTCCATTTTAAATTTGCTCTTGCCAAATGTAAAAAAAAAAAAAAATATGTCCCCAAAAAACGTTTCGTTAAATAAACATGTTATTATTGAATAGTTGTTTTTCATATCGTAAGACAGAACAGATAATACCTGATATGGCCTATGGTCTAAAGCTTCTACTATTTCCTAGTCCTTTTCCTAAATAAAAGTGTTATTAGCATCTAGTTTCCTAGAAGAATTTTGGTCTGTTATATGACTGGAATGGTTAAACTCTGAATCAGCATAAATCGCATGCAAACTGAAGACCCGCAAAAGAATTTCTGAAATTCGCAATTAAATATTTAAAGTATGAAACAGTTTTTGTGTGGAAAAAGTTTTTTAAATAATTTTTAAATGATACTGCATTCGATAGTTAATATGGTTATTTGAATGTAAACATCCATAAAAAATAGTTATTTATATTGCGCTACTTTCAGGAATGTGTATTTCTATAATGCAGAAAACAAAACACTGCAAATGACGTATTGAATTTTATTTAATAGAAAACTAAGCATTTTCTTCTGTGTTCCAATTTCGTTTTCTGATTCTAATTAGAATTTTCAGCTGATCTGAGTAAGAATAAACTGAAAGAAACAAAAGTTTTGGTTCTTTGCAATAATAATTTCCTACAAACGTTTTTTTACTCGATTACGGAATAACGCAATGAATTCAAAGACAGAACTTAAACCTTTCATTGTATTAAATGTAACACAAGCAAGATGACACAGAAAACATGGGAACAAACTACAAATTCGATCGGAAACTATTTAAAATAAATTCTAAACTTAAAAATTGCTTGCTAAAAATAATAATTTAGTTTTATACATAGCTACCATAAGAACCAAAAGATAAAAATGAAACTTAAATCGTTTAATTAATCCATGAAATGCAAACTTAATATATATTTTATTTACTTCTGCCACAAATTAAATCTTAACATACTCGTAATGCCATTCAATTGAATGTAAGGTACTTCATCAAGATTGTATATTTAAGTTTCATAGTATAATATTTATCTTTTCTGCTGTCCTGAAAGCCCCTTTTTAAAATTATGTCTGCCTCATTAAAAATGAATTGTTTCAAGCTGCAATATTATTTCCAGAACGAAATGTTGTTTTATGTGACGCGAAACGCTCGTAATGGTCTAAAGAGCAGTAGCGAAATGGGTGTCAAATGGCATATGATTTCAGATGCCTCAAAACCTTTCGTTAGACGGATATATTAACGAAAAGATTAAATTTCCATTATAAATTTTCTTTTAGTTTTCCCTAAAATATTATTTAGTTGAATATTGTCAGGAACACCATGTATTCAGCAGTTTTAATTTCCTTTTATAACCTCTCGTTAGATGAAGATGTTGCAACTGTTTGACATGCCATGAGGTCTCTCGTATCGTGATATATAGTTGCGCACAGCTGTGCAAAATATCAAACTGTTGTAACATTCTGTGTGACTTGATACTGAGTGTGTTCGATGATGCCGACAGATCTGCTGGCATACCTTGGTTGTGGTGGCTGGTAGGTAGTAGGTTTTGTATCGTGGTATGACATGTTCTGTTTGTTGTCTTTTCACATGTTAGATCAGAACTCATCCCATCCAGTTGAGTAGTAGGAATATTTTGGAGTGCATTACTAGACTAGTAAACATTGCGGTCACGGTTAACTGTAATCGCTACGTTTATGAAACGTCGAAGTCATTTATTTTCACTCACATTCAAGGCTGGCCTGCTGCCAACTTCAAACAGTTTATTGCGCGAATGCACGTTGCGCGCAACTTTAAAAAAAATCTTCATTGCCCACTTGGTTACATGTTACCACACACACATGAAGTGAATGCAAGAATAAATAACCGCCTTTTTGTGGACAAATATGTAGTTCATTAAAAGTTAAAATATTCACAATTCTAACAATTTTCGTTATTCAGTCAGTCGGACAGCTAAATCTCAGAAATCTATCTTTTCTATTTCTCAGAAATCTATCTTTTCTATCTATTAGTTAAACTACCACTTATTCAGAAAAGGGTGCTACAGTCAAGACTTACTGCTAATACAAGAATACACTCCCAAACGTGGCTAGCTTTTTATTAAACAGGAACGCTTGGCACTGGGATTCAGCATAAGTTACGCATGAGAAGCCGATATTTTTAACTCTCGGCGTTAACTGAGATTACTGCATATATAACTTAACAGGACGAATTATACTGACTTAAGCCATGTTGAACAGCAAATAGTAAAACCCGAAATACTAAACGTTTTACCTTAATTGCTTGAAATTACTTTTGCTGCGTATGAAACTGATTTTCCTTCCTTGAAGAGGAAGAATTCTTGTCAATCTACTTTTAAATGTATCAAATGTACAGAATTTTTCCTGAAAACCGTTTGCAGTCTGAAACTGATTTTTATCTCTGGAATATATTTCATGACTGAAGATCAATTTTTTCAGGACAAATAGTAAAAGCCTTCTTATTGTCTCTCATCCTTGCATTTGCTAAGATAATAGATTCATCGCATTAAGTTAAATTAAAATCTATATATGAAACAGCCTTTGTTTATACATGCTTTTCTCTATACTTGAATCTTTTTTACTTTCTTTTGTTCAGCATTAAAATATTCTAACCCTATAAATTGCCAAATTTACAGACTATGTAATGATCCCAAAACAAATAAGGTAATATAAATGCTAAAAAGAATATAAGGACTTTTATTTATTACTACAATGAGATTCTTCTCGTTTACAAAAGCATTATAATAGTTTCCCAAAGCCTTCTCCGCAAACTAATGTAAAATCTTATTTTCAAGTCAGAAACAGAAACAAACATTCAGAAAATACTGATCTGTGAGAGAGAAAAATGGTGTCTATTCAATGAAGTCAAAAACCTTTTGATATTCAAGTACAGGGCTTTCATATAGGATGCATACAATTGTAGCCTAATATTCTTTCGATACCAGTAAAATGTAGACTAAGCACTTATAAGTGTCAATTATGGAGAAGATCAATGTTATGAAAGTCTTCGATAACTTGAGGTTGAATTATTTTTTTAAATCATAATGTTATAAAAAGTGAAACTCGTTCAGTTTAGTCGAAATAAATCCTATGATAATTTGCTGTTTTCTCTGACTCATGAAATATAAATTAATACAGATTTCCTCAAACCAAATATTGATTTTTTAAAAGAAAATTCTAGCCTCCATATGCATGAAACTTAGATCTTAGTAATGAAATACAGCATTTCTGTTCTTTATTTTTCATCTTTATAATTTAAATAATTATGTGCGAAGCTTATTATTTTTAAATGAGAAAACATTGTATATTACATAAATTTTATTGAATCAATGTTTGTTAGAAATGTATCCGAAAATTTGTGGTGGCATGGAAAAGATATATTTTGAGTATATTTTAAAAATTTAAACTTGAGTTTATCAGAGAAATGTAAACGCGTAAAGTAAAATGCGACCTCATAATGTATTTCCAATAAAGGTATGCATAAAATAGGATACTTTTAACAAAAATCTTTTTCATTCTTAACAAAGTTTCATAATTTTTTATACAATGGTACAATTTTCTTTAGGTCAAAAACTAAAGACAGTTTGTAAAACATCTAGCCGATTTTGGCACTAAAAATTAATTTCTAGTTCTTGAATTTTTTAAAACTAATTTAGGTAAAAGTTTACAATTAGGTGCCCCTTGTTTCTTTGGCGATTCGTTTTTCACGCCAAGATCGGCGCTGGAAGGCACAATTTCAAGATGGCCGCTACACAAAACCAAAATAAGACGTCAACGTCAAAGAATTGCACAAACTCGGTATCCATGGGCACATCTATCTATTTTCACTTCAAAGAAAACATCCCAGAATTGCCCAGTCTAGGCATTACGCACTGCCTTAACTTTGTCCATGTACACATCGATTTATTTTTACTTAAAAAAATCAGAAAGCTAAAACAAAGTTAAAACTACACTAAAAAATTTTAGTCCAACGTTACACCATTTAATGGTTCAAAATCAAAGATAGTACCAAAACATGGTTCACTTGATTTTACGTTTCACTGATATTTGGTGAAACGATCCAACTAGGTAAACATTTCACTATTTTTAAGGAATACTTTGCAGCCAATCAAACCGAAGCATTCAGCGCATGCCTGGTCTTCCCGTGATTCCATCTTTAGAAAGTTTAATGGCGGCTGTTTGAATCTGTTAGCGGATAGTCGGTTGTGTATTCGATAATTACAAGGTACGTATATTTTTGGTTTGTTTCCTTTTTGATTTATGTATTAATGAAATGTAAGATACAAAATGGTGTTAAAATGCATTCGCAGTAACTTTTTAATGATTTTGTTGGAATGAGTGGCGTTAGTGCTGAAGCCTACTTTCACCATTTGGTTATTACTACTGTATAGAACGTAGCTGAATAGAAGTCTAAAAAGAGATTCCCGAACATTCTTAGTAAAAACATTGTTATAACATAATGTGTAGTTCTGCATATATTACGTAATATGTATTGCTATAAAATACGTTATAGTCATTCTGTAGAAAATAGAATACTACAATACAAACATAGAATGTTCTGTCAGCATCAGTATTGGAATATAATAGTTCTTACGCTGTTTGTGAACTTGAGAAATAAGAAGCACATAATTCATCTAAAACGTTAAAAAAACTTTTTTGACATGAAAATTTAAGTCTTGTTGTTTAAAACTAAATTTATGGTTTAATTTTTCTCTAGATGAAAATCTTGGTACAGTGTCAATCATCATTGAAAGTGCTAGAAATTTCAGATTATGGTCAGCTTACTGTTATTAACTACGCTTAATATCCAAGTTTTTTTATCTCTGTAAAAATGTGCTGATGATTTCAAAGAGTATGTTGATTATGAAAACTTTCCCTAGGGATCCCAGCAAAATTGAAAGTTATTGATTGACATGATAAAACTGTATTTGGAATATTTTGTTGAAGTAGCAAGTTTTTTTATTGCTTTGTGAAAATTTTTGTTTATTAAATCTTATTGTTTGATTAAAACCATTTTGAAATATTATCTAAACTTTCCTTTTTACGAGAAGAATTTTTTGATAAAGATGCATTGAATTATTGTTATTTAGCCATGTTTTTAAATATTCTGTTCGAAAGCATCCTTATTTGGCCAAACTTGGTATTTAAAAATTTTGTTTTTCAATATTTCATATAATAATATATATTGAACTTGAACAGTTGTGTTTATTATGCATACTGTTATGACTGCTCACCAAGCTACTACAAAAATGCCAACAATTTATAGATTTTGTTCTAGGTACTCATTCAGCTTAGCATCAAACTGCCACAAATGTTGGAATTTAAGAAATTCTGTACATTTTCTCTGCCAAACTGGGAGTAAATTTCTGTTTTACTTATCATTCAAAATGTATCTTAATTTGTGCTTTTACAGATACATTGTTAATTTGTTGAATTTCTCAAGATCAAGAAAGATTTTGCCAAACTGGTAGTATTTTTAATAGCCGAAATGACAAAAATAATTATCTCTTAACCCCTCTTATAATCCTGCAAAATCATGTTTTGTAGTTTGAGGTGGAACGTAAATGAATTTTGACTATGGTTTCTGATTTTAAGAAATAACTTTGCATTAAGAATTTAATTAATATCAGGCATTTAAAATAATAGCAAATAAGAGACTTTTTTTTTTTGAAGTAGTTAAGATGTGCTATTGAAATTGTATTTATTTGTGTTTAAATCTGCAAAACGAAGTTTGATTGTTTAAAAATATAATTGATTATTTCTAACCAGTTAGAATATGAGCTAAGTGTTATTTCTTCATATGTCATTTCGTTAGTGGTAAATATGGCAGAATATTAGAGTAATTGACATTGTTTATTTTTTATTTGATATCAATAATTCATAGATGCATTAACTTCTTTTATAATTGGAGAGCATAACACAAAGATTTAATTTAAGTACTATTTTTTTAACTGTGCAGTATAATTTATTGTTAAGGGTAACAAATATTGCCAAATACGGTTAACGTCATTTAGAAAGCATTACATTAGTGTATGTGAGAAAAGAGCCTGTTATATAGGAAACAAATGAAGATAATTGTGCAAAACTGATGCTGTGGAATTTCCTTGAATATTTTTGCAAGTTGATTTTTGGTTTATATAATCTAAACCTTATTTTTTATTTGAATAATTTAAACTTTTTGCTTAATTTTACTTGTGAAGTCATCCAAAATAACATTTTGTTTCGAAGACATCCATTTTTTTTAATTCAAATAATATGCAGAGGACTATTTGTACTTTACCTTTTTTGTAATTATTTTAGGTAACTTTTAAGTGCTTATACATGAATACAATAAAAACGTTTGATAAATTTAAATTAAATGTATATTTTATAGTTATTTTGATGTAAATATTAATATTCTTTCAAGATGACAGTAATAAAGGTAAAGTAAATTTTCAGTTTAAATTCTCAGAGTATAAGTCTCTGATTTGTATCAGTAATTGTACATGTAATTGCTCCAGTTTTCTTTTTAATTATTTCAAATTGCTGAAATATTCAAAATATTCAGTTTTTAAGCTGTTATATTTTCAAAATATATTACTACAAAAAGTTGTGTTTCTGAAAATTTCCACTTTCTTAGCTAACAGTGCTTTTTGCAATCATATCATTGTATCAAGGGATCCCAATCGCCTCCAGGCGGGCAAGTGGCCCCAAGGTGGGCATGGAAATTTTATAGGGAGTCGATGAAGATCTGGACATTGACAGCCGAATTTGCAGTGGCAATTAATCAGCATAGTCAAGATTCCTATTGATTCCAGAAGTGCAGGTACGTATATGCTTTATTTCAGATTTTAAATGTCATACAAGAATAATATCCCAAAATAAAAGTTGTTACCAAACCAACATTGCCTTTTCCCTCTTCTAACCTAGTATAAGTAGATTTGAGTCAAGTCAGCAATTTACTATGGGAAGAAAGAAACAGGTTGAATATTTGTAATGGAAGTGATTTGAGAATTGAGCAATTTTATGCCAAATGCTAAAAGAATTACATGAATGCACAGATCACATTAATTATTCATACTTCTGTGTAATTAAAATTGAAGTTTTGTGCAGTTAAAATCCGTTATTTTGTTTCTGGCAACTTGTTTATATTTGTAAAATTAAAAATAAAGATTAAAAAAAAATAAATCCAATAAACCATTTTTTAAAAATTTTTGTTCAAAATTTTAGTTTGCTGTTATTTATTTGCAATTATTTGTATTTTGATTATGCTGCATTACAGAGAAAAATGTAAGGGGTTCGATGAAGAAAACGTTTTTCTAAAGTTCTTTTAAAAGGGGTTTATGTAAGAAAAAACTTGAGAACCCGTGCTTTACATAAGAAAAATTTTCCAAAATCTAGCTTCTCTATTTTTACCTTTACTAACTTGTATTATTCTTATTTTTAAATGTAATGTCATATATTACATATAATTTTCAAAAACCTTTTGGTATTTTCTGATTATTCATCCCCATTAAAAAGTCACAAATTGATTGCTGACTGGAGAGAGATATTTGTTTGGATATCCTTATTTCTAGTTCAAAAATGCTGCTTTCATAATTTCTTTTCTTTTTCCATATAAGACATGCAGTCTTTTTGGGTTTTTTCCACTCTTCTTTTCACGTACACAGCGATCTGCTTTCACTGAAGGAAGCAGCAGAGAATTCCAGAAACTTAGCATTTTGAACAACCATGGCATCAAAATCATAAAATGACACACATGAAAAAAAAAGGCACATGATGCCTTTAAACAAGTCTTATTGCACTGTATGTGTGTAGGAAGTTAAGTCTGAGATTTCGCCGATGAAAACTGCAATATGCTATTCACCGCTATACTGAAACACAGAAATTCCCATAGAAGGGATCATAATCTGCCGTCGTACTGGTGAAATGTCTGGAAAGCCATTTGGGGTTGCTATGGGCACAACTAAATTGCCACATAAATATATTTGGGTAATATTGGTAGGTTTATAATAGTAAAATAAACACTTTGGTGCTGGTATAATAATGTAATCCAGCTAATTTTCTTAATGTTTTGTATTTTTTTAATGCTTAATGTTTTATAATTCTTATAATTGTGTATTTTTTACTAAATATACCTTTAGATGTGTAGGCATATTAATATACATTATATATTAGATTTTTTTAAATACCGGTGGAATGTATGCTCTACCAGCAGCAACACATTTCAACATAAATATTTTTTGGCGGCATGATGCAATGCCTCATCAGTACATTTTTGTGCTTCTTTGCTGGGTTCGGGGATAGTCTTAATACCTCCTTTTTTAAAAAATAAAATCCTCAATATCTCAAAGTATTGATGTTCGGCCAGCCATATATTTGATATTTAGCCCTGGTATTTGACAAAAATTGTTTTTAATGCATCTTCCTTTTTTATTGTGTTTTTGTTTCTTCTATACTTTTTATTAGAAACTAAAAGTAAAACTAACATTTTACTACCAGTAATGATATGGTTGATACTGTTTAACACTGGCATTTCGACCCAGGTTTGAATCCATGCAAACGCACTGCCTGCATGTTTGGCTTCCTCCATGTGTAACATGAATGCAACCCAATGTACATACCCTAGTCAGATAGCAATCGAGTGGCTTGCTGCATCCAAATAAACCAATCAAAATGAATATTTAAGTTTTTATTAATTAAATTTAATATATTATGGATGCTTTATGTTATTTTTAGTATATATTGCAATGATAGTATATATTTGTTGTAACTTATATACTAAAACACAGAAACATCAGTCAGTATAACCTAGTAATACTAATAGTAACATCAGTCATGATACGAGGGTGAGAATTATGAAAGAAAAAATAAATATAAAATTAATAGTTTAGATAATGCATGATGTTATGTAGCTGTGTATTAACGCTTCTTTTTTTAGGTTCCCAATGATGTTGAAATAGAGCTACAAACAGTATCTAAAAGATGTTGTCTTCTTTCAATCACTGGTTGTGAAGGCCTGACCCTGTACTCCCCAAGACTACCTCGACATCCATGCAAGATCAGAATGTGTTGTGACTTATCTCAATTGGAACATTAGAACAAGCTTATGAAATTCATCCTGGCAAAAGAGTGCAGTCACCAAATGGTGCGTTATGAGGTACACCGTCGCTGAGCTTGATATAATGTGCTTGTCAGACCACTGTGCCCACAAATTACCACCCGTTGCATTTCCGATACAACCAACAGTGTGAAAAATCACTGATCTAATGTTGAGTACCATGCATTCTTTGCGTCTCTCTTCTAATGATTATGAACTGCAAGAACTGTTTAAGTATATGAGACAACCATTAAATTGTTAAATAAAAAATTCTAAATTTGGGTTTCATGATATTGTTAAATATCCTATTGAAATTTTCACAAATGTATTAAAATGACTACTACATACACTTGTGTTTTCTGAGATTTATTGGTTTAAATACTCCAGGATATGAAACTGCAAAATGCTTTTTGTCAATATTATAAGTAATGGTAAATATCCCCCCATGCATGCTTTACAAGTACATTTATCTTATTTATTTCATACAATTAAAGTTTTCAAGTTAGAAGAATGTTATTGATGTATGTCCTGTTTCTATATAAGCATAATAATGTATGCTAATTATTCAGAAGTACTTGTTATTAAATTCTGAAAAATAATGATTAAAATATTTATAAAATATACGTAATCATTCGACAGGTTTTATGAGTAGTTTCATTTTAAATTTCTTAAACAGAATATAAGTGATATAATTTATTAAATTATGCTTACATGTATGTCTGTACAAAATTCAGCATAAAATATTTCTTAATGAATTACTTTGCAGAAAATTGCAGAAAATTTGTCTATGTGGATTTAAATGTGTTTTTCATTAAAGCTTTGCCATCTTAAGTTATGTGTTTCCTCTGACTTATTTTACATGAAATGTTGACGTTTCTATATAACATGCTACCAAGAGATATGTTTAATCTGCAGAAAAATGGAATTTACTTTTGAATTTATTGAACAATATTAATAGCTTTGGAAAATTTTCTTTATTGTATAGGTACATAAGTATTATAATTTATCATGCTTCATAATATATTTTAACATATTGTAAATAAAAAATTACCATAAAGTAAAACTTGTTTTTGTGTGAGGAGGGGACATGGGAAACCTTACAGATTCTAGCAAACACTTCTGGTCTCCAAATTTTAAAGGTAAGTGTCATGGCATGTGAATGAAAATAAGAATTATGCATGGAATAATTTTTCTTTATATAGTATAATAGTAATTAGTTGAATAGCTGTTAATTACACATTACACACAATGTATAATATCAATTTTGTTATGAGAAAGCAATTTCTGTTGTAAATTTAAATACTAGAGACCTTGAATCTCAAAGCTAATGCAATTTAATTTACAAGTGAAGGCATATCAAACATGAATTTTTAAAATTCAGCTCTTGCAATGAGCAGTTACATTTTAACTTATTCCTATTGGTGTGTAAGGCATTTAATTTTGTAAAAATATATTTTTATATACATGCTAATATATTGCAAATGTGTATTTTAATGATATATATTTTATACTTTCATTCTCTCAAAACTGAATCAATCTTATGCAAGTAAATCTGCTGTTCTAGCCAAATTTTCAATAATTATTGCTATAGATATGCTGATTTGCATAAGAAATTTCTAAATATCTTAGCCACAGCAGTAATGAATTAAAAAAAGTACCAGGAGAAGGGTGCCATAGCAGTAATTGAATAAAAAAATACCAGAAAAATGGATAATAGAAAATTTTATGACTGAACTCTCAAATAACTTCCTATAATTTACAGTTAACGGTAAACATAATTATAATTAAGGGTTTAAGGTATTCTCAATCCATATTGTAATATAGCCCATTTAACGCATTTCTAATTTATGGTTTAACATTCCCCATTCTTGCTTTAACATACTGCCAATTCTTGGTTAAACCTGTTAACAAATAATGGTTCAACCTATTAACAAATAATGGTTAAACCTATTGCCAAATAATGGTTCAACCTATTACCAAATAATGGTTCAACCTATTACCAAATAAAGGTTCAGCCAAAGCACCAAATAATGGTTCAGTGTTTTACCATCTTTTGGTTGCAACTTTTTCAGCATCATAGTTTGGTGAAACTTTGAACCAAATTTTTAACAGTGTATCATGGTAACCAGAAATGGGGTTTCATCGCCAAAACTGAAAAAATTTGTCTCTAATCGAAGGGGCACCCAATTATACACTAAAGCCCTAATTTAAAATTTAAGCTTATTTTGAAGGGAACCAGAAATTAATCATATCTGATCTGATACTTTCCAATATGTAACATTTGATGTGTTTAAATACATTACATCAATTATCATAACATAATAAACATAAATGATAACATAAATAAATATATATAAACTTTTGTATACAGTTTTCAAAACTATTTAATTCATCACAGAAATATTTGTAAATAACGAAAAATTAATCTGATAAACTCTATGTAAAATATACTAAAGAGTCATTAATCTAGGTTAAATACGCAATGCATATATGCAGTATTAAATTATGATTCGCGTAATGGTCTGCACGTTACACGGTGCGCATGCTTTGCAGTTCGCACGATTACCTATTGTATAAATACTTAGGGAACATAAGACATAAAACTAAGTAAAATACACACTTGACTATGAAACGTACAAAACTGATGACAAAAACAGAATAGTTATAAGATACGCTTTCCCTCGTTTGTGGCATGTGTTTTGTGGTGTAACTGGAAACGCCATCCAATGACTAATCGGGAGATCCAGAGTTTGAATCCTGGTGACCGCAGTCCAGATTTCTTGAATTTTCTGACATCGAAAAACTCTAAACTTGCAATAGTATCATCTGAACTAAAAGGACTTAGACGATAGTACATCACCACCATCATTTGGCGACTGGGTCCCCTCATCTCCAAACGCCCTTCAAAATGAAAAGTGTATAAGATATTTTTTCTCTTCTTTCCGCATGCCTTCGCGGTGTAACTGGAAGCACGCTTAACACGTATTCGGAAGGTCCGGAGTTCAAATTCCGGAGAGGGTATTGCACATTATTAACTTTCCAGCATCAATATAACCTAATAACTCTACAAACTAAGCAAAACATACTTGCCTAAATACACCATTAAGTTATGATGAGGGTAAAAATTTATATGCACATAACACGCAACGCACAATGCACATACTACGCAACACATACAGTTATAAAGCGCATAAATACTTCGGACATTGAACTAAATAAAGTACACAATGCAGAGATTCAACGTTCAGTTATAAATTGCATAAATACTTACATGAATTACAGCAAATAGGGCATTAAGCTAAATAAAATATACAAGATTCAATACTAATTTATGATGCTCCATAATGGGAACATTACAACCCGAAAGGATGACTTCTGACCTACGATGAAGCACACCAAACAGAACATGCCATCCTGCAAAAAAAAGCAAATCTACCATCCATCAAATCCTAGGCGAGGCTGTCACACAAGACAGTATTTATTGATCACAAGGAGAAGTAAGTTACAATGCAAAATTGCCTTCATAAATATTTTTTAAATTTATACTACGCGAGATTCTTGAAAAGCAATGAAACATAATACAATAATAAGCTACATATTTCTACACTATGATCTGCTGACCATATAATATGAGTTGCGTATGTACTTATTCTAATTGTAATATGGACCACTAAAACCAAACAATATCCTGGACTTCAAATTATATTTTCTTAGAAGATATATACCTCAGCTGATCCATACTGAAGTCCCTACTTAGCCCACAGAGAATTCTAGTCGTTCCAACAAAAAAAAAAGTTTCTTCATATATGGACCCTATTTGAATCGTAATATGTCACAATAGTCTATTGCACTGATCTAATGCATCAGAATTCTAGTACATCAGAAAAGTAGAGTCAAAATGCAGTTTATAGCAATCTAAATTGAATTTTCATGAATCTAATATTTTAATCAGGTTACCAGTTGAAACTCTTACTACAAAGTCTATTTCAGTGTTCTTGTTCAAAGTTTGTAGTCGTTGTGGACAAACCGTATTGCAAAACGGAAATTTTCCTAGTTATTCGATTTGTGATATAGAGGAAGTAAAAAATGTTTGATTTATATCATGACTTATTCAGAAAGTTCATTATTTCGTCAACGGTTCACTATTTCATGTTCGGTTTTTATATACCGTAACAATGCTGCCGTTAAGCCTCTCCTCCCGAAAACTTTAATAAAGTTAAATGCCTACGATTTTGGTTCCATTCATTAATATACTATAGTAGAGGTTGAGGAAAGTGATTGATACAAGCCATTGTACATTATACATTATACTTTTCATTTTGATAAGATTTCTGCAAAACCAGAAACGTAGAGCTAAACCTATGGGAATTTCACTTTTTGATCTTACGATTTTAACTTGGGTGCTGCTCTGTGAAACGAAGTTTACTGCCATTGTACTTAAATTGCAAGAAAAATAACCTGCTTAAATTAATATTCTTTTTGAATATTCCATGTAATTGATTTTGAATTGGGAATTTTGTTTATTAAGTGTTTTAATTTAATTATTGTGTACTTGTTTTTGCTTTTACTTCGATTTTATTTGGAAGTTTAGTGAATTTTGATTTAAATATAGATTACGTTTGTTTTGTTTAAACTGATTTAACCATATGGGCTGGAAGGTACTTCGGGCATGATAGATAAAGAGAGTCTGATTGACTTTAGTAAAAAATGGCATTAATTTTGTGAGAAAGCAAATAAACCCCATGGTAATTTAAAATTCATCCTGAAAGATATTAAGAAGTTCTGCAGCAGAGTGCGGAATTTTAGGCATATATTAATGTTCAAATATGAGTGTACTGAATCACTCTTAATACACGTGGAATCATTAGAATAACGTGCGATAGAAGTTCTCTCCTCTGTAATTAATGTAACAGTGGAGAAAACGAGTTACTCGGATCAACTGGTATTTAAATTTGTGAAAAAGAGCACACTAGCACATAAACTGACTTGTTCTAAAGAAGACAAAAAATTCAAACAGGTTTTTATAGCACTAAGGATAAATTAGTTCAAAAACATTCATTGAAATTAAAAGTAGACTCATTGATTCATTCTGGTATAGAGTACTTTTAGCTCAGTTCTTGGTTCCGGCTTCAGTTCTTGTTCAAGTAGATGAAGATGACTCTAATTTTAAAATTATTTAAAGGAAAAAGAAACGTTCATGAAATAATGTGCTAATAATAACTTCCAAATACCCCTTCTGTTCTTGAGAGAGGATTCAGTAATTGTCTTCTGCGTTTAATCTCCCAAAATTAGGAATTTCTATTCGGAGTATTAGAACTACTCTAGCTAAAGAACTTTCGGTCAGGTATGCCCCAGACAATCATCTTGGAAAGTTAAAGAACATTTTATCTTCTAAAGAGATCAGTAATGTATTAAGTATAAGACTGCCTAGCTCCAAACAGACTCAGAAATAATTTTTGTGTTCCTTTGGAAGCTACCGCTGATGATTTTGTGGCAGCGTTTGAGGCTTTACCATTCAAAACTAAGATACCATTTAGAACTAAGATTTTCATTTAAAACTATGATTTTATTATTTAAAATTAAGATAGTAATCTTTCTTATACAATACTTTATCGACCAGATCGCGAAAACGATTGGATTATGAATATTAATAAAGATTAGGAGATTACTTGGCTTAACTGGGTTCTTAGGTCGCATTTTATTTTGAATTTAACCCCTGTCCTTTTCGAAAGTTCCTACAAATAATTCGAAGTTTTGGCTCCCAGGGCTTTGGTTATATTCGAAACTGTCAGCAAATTTCAGCTGGAACCCATTGTAAACATGCTCATGATAAACCAATTAAAAATTGTCAAGGCAGGCCCTCTTGTATTAATTGCATTAGATCCAATCAGGCTATGGGCACAAAATGCGACAACAGTCATACTGCAAACTCAAAAGAGTGTCCGATCAATAAAATAGAACTTAAACCTCAGTTGGAAGTTTGAATTAATTTATTTTTCAAATTTTACTTGTATTTTATGTTTTCTTTCAATTTTGAATATAAATTTCATTTAGTTGATTTAGAGTAGCATGTTTTTATAATAGAATAGAATAGAAGTCAAATATTATAGTGATTTTTAAAATCTGGTCAGTATCGCTTTCTTGAGTTTAATGTTTATTAGTAGAACTTTCTTTCAAATCAATGTTGAGTTGATTTTGAGTACATTATTGAAGATCTTTTATATTGTTTATTGGAATCAGTAATTGTACGATAATGTATAGTGTAATTTTTTTATGGATAATAATTTCTGAATTACATTTTACCACTTCAAAATTTTAGCAATATTGTTCTTTTCTTCTATTTGTCTAGAAAACATTTTTGAGTTGCGTACAAAATATGTGTTCTACGTATTACTTTAAGGTTTATGATTGACATACGTTATTAATTATTATCTTATGTTTTGGTATGTATTTTGTTGATATGCAGAATTAGGTGTTTTCAGTAGAGAAAAATTTATTCATCTAGTCAATGTAGGTACAGATATCGCTAAGATTCAGTCATCGATAAAAATTTAATTTTTCAGTAGGTACCCTATTTAAAATGGCAAATAAGGATACTAGTGTTTCTTGTCCAAATATCTAAAATTAATAACTCAGATATCTGAATGGCCGACAAAATATCTTTGCGTGATCCTTGATTCCTGTTGGCATTGCTGCCAACTGCTGAGGTACTAATTTTCATAAACATTGCATTTTGTACACAGATTGATGTAATTTCCTTTTAAAACTTCAAATTAAATTATTAATTATTATTTAGAACGTTTCAGAGTTTGTAATTTTCTTACTAAATTTCGATTGTTTTACTTTTCTGGAGATTTAGATAGCCTGAAGTGTAATTTGATGCACAATATTGCGCAACCGCTTTGAATTGATCATCCATTGATACATCTGCCATACAGAAACTAAGGTTTTCAATGGGAAGCTGAAACTTTCTCAGATCGCATATCTTATGTATGGTTGGAAACATAGATCTTTATAGACTAATTATACGTCATTGCTGAGAAAGGAATTATTTAAAAGCTTTGTTTTCTTCATTGTAAACATATCAAACTGTTTGAGAATTCATTTCCTTCATTATTCTTGATCAGTAAAACGTTAAACATAAATTTGAAAATTTGAAAATCAAATTGAAAATCTGATAAATTTAAAAGTTTTCTGATGGTTTTTTCGAATCATTTTCAGTGAACAAACATTGCAAAATTGTCTGGATTGAAAACAAAAACCTCTAGAAAACATTTAAGCACCCTAAAAGATATTGAAATGCTTAAAGAATTCATGAATTGCATTGCCTCAAAAGTTATGATTCTTATTTAGCGTTCAATATTTGATTAAGTGTAAATTCAGCCAGCTTTTGTAAACATTCCATTTTCGAAAATGTTGGGCATGTATTTTAGTATATTTAAAGGCACACCAGCTTAAGAAAATGCTTTATTTGATAAATTGCTTAGAAAAAAAACATTTGTATATGATTTAAACAAAATAATTAAAATACCTCCATACCTGATGTAGCTAATTTTAATAAATTCTGAAAATCTTGTTATGAGTTGTGATTATAATGCATATACTAATAAGCCATTAAAATTCTATTTACATATTTTAAGTATGTATTGATTGTAGACGTATCATGATTTTTTTAATAGAATGTATTTTATGGAGGCAATTAAATAATAATTAAATTTAAAGTTCGTAATTAAATAAAATTAAATTTTACTTAAGAAGTTTTCAATCGCTGTAAAAAACACTTAATTTCTTTTCAGATTATTATTGGTACTGCTTTTTAAATCACAAATTTACATCCAAAAAACCGCATTTTTCTTCAAGACAAAATATTATTATTTCTAGTAGCCACTTCATTTCTAGTAACCAATTCTAGTAGCCACTTCAGTTCAAAAAGTAATTTTACCTCTAACTAAAGTTTCACACCAAGCGTAACGGTCGACTTCATTCAGCGTGCATTGCACCAATTTAAAAGTAAAACTTTGATTAAACTCTTTAACGCTTCTGTTATTTGAGAATTGAAATGCGTTTTCTATGTTTCTCTTATACGCATAGTGTAAAATAAAACATGAAAAGTGCTAAAATAAAGTAAGAAATCGGAAATGACAAAAATATTAAAAACTCTTTAAACCGGAAACTTCAAGAAAGACAAAAATGTTTGTTGCAATGTTGAAACTAAGATTTCTATTCATTCATTTCTCAAGAGCAGAATTTGAGCGAACAACAAGCTGTCTTAATTACTGATACATGAAGCAATAATAGCAATCTTATTTCGAATTCCTACCGGAAATGTTAATCACTCAAGCAAATCGCGAAGTGCATTTAAATTAAGCCACTTCGCGTCGTCTCAGATTTCATAACAGGTTTAAAAAACTTACCATGAAATAACTCTTGTTTTTAATGATATTTTTCAAGTACTAAGGTGCCTCAATTATTATTTCGACTAAAGTTTCAATTTTTAATTTCAAACTACAAAAATAACTTTTGTGTAGAGACTTTTCAAAATTTTAATTCATTCAATTAGATGTTAGAAGTGTTAAACTTGTACAAATGTTAAGAAATGGCAATGTTCCATCTATTCGTTTAATTACAGCCTTTTTTGGCTTTAACCCCTTAAAATTATATTTACCATATTTATAAGCGAAACAGGATGTGCATTTTTCATCTGCAGAAGTAAATGCGATTTCCTATTTATATGAAATTTAGATTAATTTAGTCACATAAAAATAATCTAAATTTTATCTACTGTTGCTTTTATGTAGTTGAAACTTACCAATTATGCATTCCAGTACAATATATTGTTTGATATTGCAGAGGCCCAAGTCTCTGAAAACTAACAGTTCGTGCAGGATTTGACGGTGGCGAATGGGCTGGCTTCGTGAGAGTTTTCACGGTCTCCTCCATGAGCAAAATAATTTCCCTTAAAATCACCTTCATGAACGTTTCTTTTCTCTTGCTTCATCTCTTGAGGGCTTTACTATAATTTAAGTAACACTAATCCTTAATATCGGATAAATGCTATTATTAAGTGGGATGAGATTTCGAGAGTGATATGTTCTGCCATATTGTCACTGGACGTGGTAATTAATTACTGAATTATTCCATTGCTATATTAAATTTTTGGTTTTTAAACGTTTAATCTCTTCAGAAACCTTAGTAGTAATTTCATGACGTTGCAAGATGTAAGAATGAAGAGAACAGTTAAAGATGTTAGTTAAAGAACAGTTAATAATTAAACTTCTAAAAAGGGATATTTATCTATTTTAAAGAATGTTAGAGAAATAGAAGCTTTGTAGAAAATCTGTTACACGGAAAACAAGATGTGGGAAAAGTGTGTTATTGGTGTCATTAGTGTTGCTATCAGTGTACGAATTAACTGATAATAAATAAAATTAATTGATAATAGATAACTTATTAATATATTCCTAAGTAACATTAATATTTCAGATTGCAAGATACGCTTCAAACAAAAGCTTGCTATAATATATTACTGAAAACTAAAAAAAGAAATAATTTCTACGAATTACATTAGCTGAGGTATTAGAGAAAAATCTTTTATTAATTGCATCAAAGCTGCAATTGTTCACAAAATTATTAATTTAATATATTAGTACAACGACTAAAGATATTTGTTTAATCTAATTAACTACTTCTGCTAACTCATCACCTCGAAACGTTACCTCTGTGTGTAGGAGATTTATTGCCTTTGCGCAGTTCTGACTGTGAATATAAGATACATCAAAACTTGTAAAAGTTGACTTTATGCCCTCACTGTTGGTGAGATTAACTTAATATAACACAAATTAAAGTCTTCTCCACAACAATAGCTTGCTGTATAGTATTTTAACTAACTCACATTCACAATTTAACAGCGCAATGTTATAACACTAGCTAGGTTAGACAGACAAAGCTTAACTAATTTACCACACTTACCAACCGTGCAAATGCCAGTCGTTTCGATCAGCTCTAAGTGGTCTCTCTCTCTATATATATATCCAAGCAGCAGTGAGGATAACAGATAAGCGTCTACTATGAATCATTCCAGTTAAAATGTTTCTTTTACTTTTAGTCTACACCGCTTCCGAGGCATAAAGGAAAGAATCAACATAAGCTAATTTTTACTAGAATCTGAATGAAATGCCATACTGTAAACTAAATATATTTCAATTTACATCAATTACAGATACTAGTTTTAAATGCTTTAAATTATTCATGAATTCTTTTTTTGTCTCTTAAGCGCTCACTTTGTTCATCAGCGAACTAGATTAAACGCGAAAGATAAATTTCAGATCATAAGCTTTTCTATGTGGTAATAATACAGCAACTCATTTTGGGAAAAAGTAAGAGGATAAATTAAAACTAATTTTTTCGTGATTTGGCAAAACTTTCCTTGTAAATAGTCCAGTGTGTTATTCGACAACAGAATAGCAAAATATGCAAGAGAATCTTAAGATGTTATGCTTTACTAAATAGCAATAGGATGAATATCGCTTAAGAGGAATGGGCATGGAAAATAAATATCTTATGTTCCAATTTTAGTACATGTACTGCCATCGAACAGTGACTATGATTGCCAGTGGCTGCTTTTATATTCGTTCTGCTCTTCCCATTCATCACTTTTGGACACATGATCGCGTTTGTGAATTTTATTTTATAAAGAAAGGATTTTTATATGACAAACAATAAATCTTTTATATTTGACAATACAATATAGCAACACAATATAATTTTGTATATGACAACACTATAGTGAAAACAATAAATGTATTTTGAAATGTAGTAAGAGAAACATGTAATTGTCATCATATCTGTATAGACATATTTGAAAATGCACCTTTTATTACTATACGGTATAAATTCCGGTTGTCATTTTTGCAACGGAGATCCTTACCTTTAAAAAATGTTAAAACCTAACCTTGTATTTTAATAATTAAGCTCCTATAAATTGTTCTATAAATCGTCTGAAATTATATGCAATTTTATAAGGTGTTAGCAACTATTTCCATATTTCTTAATTTACGTTGTTCTCAATAAATTAATTTTCAAATTCAGAATATAAGTAACTACTTTGTAGCAGGATTATCAAAACTTTCGTGATTTTCTTAAAACATTGTTTCTCTTATAGTACCACGCATAATGTTTGTGCAAGTGAATAACATGCATATAAGATGATAGAAAAAGTAGACAACAAGTGTATTTCCTTCAATACTGATTTTAGAAATTAATTTCCAGATTCAATATTTCTTCTAATCAATTAGATGATTTTAAGAAAGTCGTCATTGTGGGTAGAGTTTCCTAAAAAATAAAACTAATTTTTCCTATGGCTCCCATAAAGTAAAAATTACAAATAATAGCTCTTAATCAATCATCATGCTCTAATCAGCTATAAACAAATGCTTTGTTCTTTTCAGTTCAAAATTTATGAGTGTTATCATGAACGAATTCATCAACTTGCATAATTTTCCGTGCTTATCACTCAGGTAAATCAAAAGTGTTGATAGAGAATTTAAGAAGTAGCTGCAAAGCAAAGTTGCTAGTTTTGTCAGATAATCGTTCTTCCATAGAGTATTTATTATAAGCCCCAAAGGGATAATAATCTCGATACTCTATTTTGAGTTGTTTCACCTTTCATTCAAGTCGGGTCATTTCGTAAAATGTAAGATATTATATTTTTGCATTAAGCATATTACATTTATTAAGCATATATTATTAAGCATATTATATTTTTGAGTTTGTTTCAGTTACACAATAATGCGTTTAATTATGATACATAAAATTAAAAACATTAAATGTTTTTCAGAGTTATGTTACATATTTCTACCTATTTTAAATATATTTTTTACTTTCATGTGCTGTTCCACTTTTCATCTGAGTCTGTCGCTTTCGGTAAAACGTAATACATTATTTTTTCACATTTAATTTGTCTGTTATTAATAACCAAACTAAACTATTTAAAAGCAATACATGCTATATTGTTCTTAAGAATACTAATTTTTAATTTGGCTAATTTTTAAAAAAATGCAATTGTTTCATGATACATCTTATAATATATCTAATAATATTCATGATATATCTTATAATATGCTGTAATATTTTATTATCTAAGAAATAATCATACATTTTTTTGCATTTAGATAGAATTTATTTTGTTCCTTCCCCTCCTTCTGACTGTACGTTATTATGTCATACGCTGTATGTCAATTATGTATTGTGTTGATATTGAGATGTTTTGGAAAAACAATTATAAACTTTAATTTATAAAATGTCAATTAAAGTTTGTCTGGAGGGGAAGAGGTTATAATATTTTATTATCTAACAAAAAATTATACTTATTTTGTTTGATATTGGAGTGGCAATACCATATTTATTTCGTATAACCGTTGCTGAGCGACGATAAAAATGTTTGAAAATTATTATTCTGAAAGTTTTACCAGTAGTTGAGATATGAAAAATTGATAAAGGAAGAAACTGTAATAATAAGCTGGAGTGTAAATCTGTAACATTTATAAATTGTATTTAATTATCTATCTTCGTGAACTGAGAATAAAGTTTAGGATTTACTAAGAAGTTCATCTGTTATTTCGATAAAAACTGCAAAATACGTTACAGTCTTATTAAATTGAATTATCAAATTTAATGAGACGTTTATCCAATTTAATAAGACTGTAATGTACTTTGCAGTTTTTATAGAAATAACAGATGGACTTCTTAGTAAATCATAAACTTTATTCTCAATTCACGAAGATAGGTAATTTAAATACAATTTCTAAATGTTACAATTTTACACTCCAGCTTATTACTACAGTTTCTTTCTCTATCAAATTTTCATACATCAACTACTCGTAAAACTCTCAGAATTAACACTTTTTAACATTTCTATCGTTGCTCAGCAACGATTACACGAAACAAATATGGCGTTGCCACTCCAATATCAAAGAAAATCAAAATACTTCTTTCTTAGACAATAAAATATTACAATACATTAAATATTTTTACAGAACTACACAACATATTTTTTTCACTTTTAAATGAACAGAGGATATATAACGTTTCTATGTTTGTCTAAATGGATTTTCATTTAGTATCCTATAAAATGTTTGGCTCCTATATGTGGGTCATCTCTATAGATAATCTCTAGTGATAAACTTCTTAATACTGATATATTTTCGTTCAAGGGGTCAATCTTTAAAAGAGCCATTTTGGATGATCGTTAATATCTGAACACCTTCAGAACTTTTTTTAACATTTTAGCTGGACATCCTGAAATATTTATTCAACTTGTGTCCATAGAATTTTCGTTCACAAAGTCATGGAATAGTTTTTATTTAAAGTTAAGTGGCTAAAATGAATTGAATATTTCCTCCATTTGAGCTGACCTCGAAATCACAGTCTTGAAACGATTTTGATAAATATACAAATACACTTATATATAGTGAAAGAGTATGTTGTTGTAAATATAAGTAAATAGTTATATTTGTTTTGGTTGTATTTTGTTTCTGTACATTTCTAAAGTGTTAGCTACAATTTTAATTTACTTATTTGTTTATTTGGAGCATTTAATGTTATAATTTTTAAAGAGTATTTTTGTTTAATGGAACATGGGTCATGTATTCTGTTTGTAAATGTTCTCTTTATTCACAGTATTGTATATTTTGTAATTCCTATTTGGTTAATTATTTTACGTTGTTTAGAAATCTTGATTAGGAAACGAAATATAGACTAAAAGCCTCCTAACGTGTCTTGGCGGCTATATCTTGTCGCCACGTTGGTAGAATTCAGAGATTTCTTTCCGATTTGGTATTTTCAGCAAAGATTCAGAAAGCATAATGGACAGCTCAGAATTGTGCGATTAAACGTCTTTAGAGTTTATTTCAGAAATGATACCGATGATACCCAACACTCCTTGTCTAAATGAGAAAAAATCATCTTATTACACTATTGTTCTCTATCAGCTATATATAAATATTTATTCGGCATGAAATGTATTTATTGAATTAAAAAGTAATGCATTAACACTAGAACGCTCGAGAGTTCTTACCACTCCGCAAGTTAAATAAACACGCACATCTTTCCTGAATTTTATTTCAGTTGTTTTCCTTCTGTGGCTTTTAATGAATTAGTGATGTCTATGACTTGAGAAAACCAGAAATATTTAACTTAATTTAAAACATATTTATGGGCTTATATCCCTAGAACGCCCAATTAAGTCGTATCGACTCCGTGGAATAAAAGCCGCAGTTCTGTCATTTTGTCAGGACTGAGTGTTCGATGCATACTCTTGGCGAAAATATTCGCGAATTAAACTAAGTCCTGATCTTGAACAGGGAGCTGAATGCAGCTATGTTCTGTGGTAGAAAACTGTGGTTAAGTGGTAGAAGAACTGCACTTAAGAAGGATTTAAAATCCTCTTTTATTAAACCACAATTATATACAGCCACTTCCCAACTCGGGAGGGATACAGAAAATAATGACCGCACTTACGTCTAAACTGAACAATCAAATAATTTAAACTAAAGTAATTCGAAATTAAGTAGCCGTTGCTCACAGAGCTATAAACACGAGGTTGGCTTCTAAATGATCAGTGGTGCGTAGCAAGATTTAGCTTATACTAATGCACTTAGATTTACTTCAGTAAGTAATAGAGTAACAGCGCTAAGGCTTAGAATTTAAATACTAGTTGGTCAGGCGAACGTCAAACAGAGCAGCAGTAGTCTGAGACTAAAAGCTCTCTCACACTGAGTAGTTTCTCGCTACCGTTTAAATATAAACTTGGCTCCTCTTCAAATTAGCATAAAGCTGAAACGCGCGCTTATTCTAACGGGAAGCTGAAATAAGAACACATAAGAAAGAAAAAATTAAAATAGAACGTTGTTAGTTTAAACTAAAACCTTACAATTCCCTTCCTGTTTAGGGGTCATGACCTTCTATTATACTTTCTTTTTGAAAGAGTGATACATTAGTTACTGTGACATTAGTTAAAAAAATGATCAGTTCTTTACACCTGCTGATCCAGGCTACTCAGTTTGGTTCAATATATTGCAAAAATGGCTCGTAGGAAAGGACTAACGCCAGAGGAAATAGCAAATCGTTTACGTGAGCTATCAGATAACGAATCTGAAGTGGGTAAACTATTAGACATGAAGACGAGGATTTGAAATAGTTGATTTTGAATGTGTAAATGACTATTCATCAGATTCTGATGGAGGTGAGAACAAGGAAATTTCAGAAGATGCGTCAGGTAATACTCAAGCTTTCACAGCTCCTGATGGCACAGAATGAAAAATGTATAAAAATAAAAAAAATCATGGAAGATTTTCAAAACAAAATATTATACGGCAAGATAGTGGACCAACAAATCATGCCAAAAGAAACATCAGTGATAAAAGTGTGTTGAGTGCTCTGTTTTTATTTACAGACAGCACAATTTTGAACAATATAAAGAAATGTACCAAAGTAGAGGCAAGGCGCATCCTTGAGAATGACTCTTAATTTCTTTCTATGGATGAGTTACTTGCCTTTATTGGAATACTATATGCTAGGGGTGTGAGTGGTGCGAAAGGAATAGATCTTCATTCCTTATGGTCTAAAACCTAAGGCCTGAAGTTTTGCACCGAAACCGTGGGAAGAAACAGGTTTTATGAAATTCTGCGATTTTTAGGATTTGACTTGAAATCTAATCTTGCCCTACACACTTGCAAACACATAAACTTAGAATGATATTGGAAATTTGAATTCGCTTCATTGATAACTGTATTTATTGCTTCAAACCAGGGGGAAATAGAACAATAGACGAACAACTGTTTCCAAGCAAAACACGATCTCCATTTACTCAATTTATACCTTCAAAATCCGATCAATATGGACACAACTTTTGGCTTGCTGTTGATGTAAAAACAAAATACCTCCTCAATGCTTTCCCTTATCTAGGAAAACCTGAAGAACGACCATCTGAACAAAGATTATCTGAATGCGGTGTTATGAAACTGATGAAACCTTTTCTAAACAAAGGTCTAAATATCACAGTTCATAATTTTTTTTTACTTCACTTCATTTAACTGAAGAATTGCAAAATAAGGGAACAAGCATGACAGGAATTGTCAGCAGGGGAAGAAGAGATATCCTGCCTTGAGTCCATGAATGATTCTTGAGAAGCACTGTATGGATATAAAATTTTGAAATATGACGAAACAAGTGTTACTATTAAAGTATATCAAGGAAAGAGAGAGAAAAATGTAATGATTTTAAGTACCCTTCACCCAGCTGTCGATATAAGCAATAATGCACAGAAAACCTCAAAAACAATTAGTTTTTGTAATACAACCAAATGTGGTGTCGATGTAATTGATCAGATATCTAGCAAATACACTGTAAAAACACCTTCGGGAAGAAAGTCTCTTCATACGTTTTACAATATATTAGATTTAGCTGCTATAAATGCATGGATTATTTTTAAAAAAAATCCTGAAAATGTAATTACAAGGCACATGTTCATCCAGAGGTTAGCTCATGAAATGTGTCAAAACTATATACACCTTATTAATAAACCAAAAAGAAATGCAAGCAGAGCAGACTTACTAGAGAGATCAGCCCCCAAGAGAAGGAAATGCGAAATAAAAATTTTTAATGGTAATATGACAACCAATATCTCTGTTTCATCGAATAAAATGGTGTGCGGAAAATGTCGTAGCAAGCTAGATTATACATGCAAGAACTGCATTCCTGAACTTTAGTTTAAAAAGGATTGTAAGTATATGAATTTGGTAGAAAGCATGCCCTTTTCTTAATTTTCTTATAATTGTAAATTCAGTTATCTTTTTTTTAAATTAATATCTGTATCTATTGTTCCTAATTACAAATTTCAATATTTTAATTCAATAATGTGTTCTTTATTGTGTTCTCGTTTATGTATTTACCTTGTAAATCCCATTGGAGTCGAAATGACTCCGGGGGGCTTCTAGAGGAATGACATGTGCGGGCGTTCTAGTGTCCATAATTGAATAATGCACTTTCTTCCGGCTAATCTAACTTAGTTATTAAACAGATCTCCGAGCGTCCCAAATTCAAACTACTCGCGGACCGAATGCACAATCTAACAGTAGCAGACGAGCTGGATTTTTTTGACAAAATACAAAGTTTTATTCCTTTATAAAATAAATATTTTTCATTGAATTGAATTTTTTTTACTAAATGTTTTACAAGACATTCATAAACAATAATAATATTGATACAAAGAAAAGAAATTCAACCGCCTGAAATCTTAAGGATTCTCATTGTTGGTTAGACTTGGTAATTCAAATGTATTGACAGCTAAATATTAAATTTTTAGACAACATTAATTAAAATAATTCTAATATAGTCAATCAAGCACTAAATAACTTAATTTTAGGTTAAACTGAACGTAAACAAATTACAAAAACTTCCGAAATGATTCGAAATAAATTAGGATAATTTTTCAGAATCATTGAGTATTTTTGAAGCAAGAATACATAAAACATGAGAAATGCCCATCGGATTCGAACTTGGACCTCTTGAATACGCGCCGAGTGTACTACTGTTCCACCACGGAGGCATGCAGAAAGGAGGGAGAAAATACCTTATAACTTTTTATCTTTCGGTCATTTATTAAATGTTTCTGCACATGCAGAAAATTATACACATATCTATATGTAAAACAATTCTAAACTTCTTTATGTCTTACTACAACACCTCATGGCATTTCGATTTCGATAAAATTTGTAACCTTAGAGAAAGCATATTAGGAGCTATCTTCATCACGAATTGTAGATGCGCTTTGGTCAATTTTTTGTTGAACTTGTCAATTTTGAACTTGAGAAAATACTCTTCATATTTAATGAACGGCGCCATTATTCTTATTGCGAAAGCACGCAAATGAGGGTATTGACAAGTACGAGTGACAAGTATGAATAAAACGACACATTTTAACAAGTACGGATGAAATTAATCAACTCTGTATCTTCAGATTTCGAATAAGATTTATAACCCAGTGTAAATTAATGTTCTCCTTTTGTAAATTATCTAGGACATTATTCATTTTCGCTTTTCGTAATAAAAATATTGCAGAATTGATCATCGAATCATTAAAGATTTAAACATTTTTCTGAAATTGTTGTCATAATAATGTTAATTAATTTACCGGAAATATATTCTCGAATTGTGTGAAATTGCTTTGGAAGTGCTTGCAGCTCGCGGGCTGCCATTTTGAAACCACCGCTCTAGATCGCAACGACTCGAAGTCGATAAGGCATATAATGAACTTTAGTAAATAACCCAGTGCATCAATTATTTTACAAAGTCTCTGGTTTGTATCGTTTTCCTCATTTTTTTCTTGTCCATTTGGCACACCGCAAATAGTACACGTGTGATCTTAAATCATCCATTCAATGTCTGTCCTTTGCGAAGAAATGATAAGTATAATAATCCTGAAAAATTGTATATTGAGAGAGAATATAATTAAATTATTTTTCTACCATGCAGGTAGACAATGTTTCCTGAAGTATTTATCAGTGATACTTGGAAATATTAATAGAATCTGACATTTATATTAAATAAAAATCCAAGATTCAAGTGCTTAATTCCTAGGTATAGTCTTTGCATGAAGAACTTAGTTGCAAATGTAAATATTTCAGCTTTACGAAATATTTTCGAGCAAATAAAATCTATTGATCATTACAGCGATATAAGCTTTGGTGGAGAATATTTATTGCCGGCTAAGAAAATGGCATGCACAAATTTTCAAAATAGCCTTCAATTTAGTTAAAACACAGACAATATAGTTTGGGTACATGCTTCTGAGAGTACTGATATTGTTGCATGCGTACGGGTTCGAAATGGATTAAACGCCCAAAGAACCGATGATAGTTAGATGAAATTTATTATCTCAAACGAAAAAGTACTTTAGAATTCTGAAACTTTGAATAAAGGTACTCGTACAACTGTTCTTCGTGTAACACAACGCAATCAATGGTTACCAATTAGTACTTATGGCAGAAGAACCTTTAAATGTTTAAACTTCTGTAAGTAGATTCATGCTCAATACAGTTGAAAAAACAGAGCCAGTCCTCACCTGAAATGTCTTAGCCCCCAAAACATTTTGTATGAAAATCGGTAAATTGCCACGCAAGCCACAAGCGTGAAGATCTTGTAAAATGCCATACCTCCAGGTCTTTTCGTACGCTTTCTCTATGTCAAAGAACACAGACACAAGGTGATTTCTTTTGACAAAAGCTTTACGAATGGAGGTCTCCAACATGAGAATACTGTCAGTCGTAGAACGGAACCACTTTACGGAAACCACTCTGGTATGGGGAGATTACGTTGTTTTTCTCTGGGTAATAGACTAAACGACAATTTACCATTTTTTCAAACAATTTGCAGATGCAACTAGTTAACGCGACGGGTCGATAATTGGGATACTTCAGGTCTTTGCCTGGTTTAGCCATGGGAATGACAACAGCTTTTTTCCACAAACTGAGAAAACGGTGCTCCTCCACACTCGATTGTAAAGAGACAGGAGAGAGACCAATGACGTATAGGAAGAATGCTTGAGCATTTCATAGCTGACACCATCTGGACCCGGAGTAGACGTATGAGTCTGAAACAAGGCTCTCCTTAGCTCAAGCATAGTAAAATCTTTATAATGAGGCTCCGAGTTACTAGAGTTGAAGGATACGGGAGTTTTATCTGAGTATTTCTTCACTGAAAGAAATGTTGGCGGACAGATGCTGCCGCTAGAAGCAGCCGCAAAAGTCTAACCAATAATATTTGCAATTTCTTCCGTAGTGCTAATTTCCCGGCTACCTTTTTGAAAGATAAAAATTGCATGATCACTATACATACCATACCTTTTTACTCGGAGTGGAGGATGGTATTCATGATACATAGTGTATCCTCGAATCCCTCTGACTCTTTCGTCGTACTTTTCCTGCATTTGCTTTCGCTTTATTGAAGGCTATGAGGTTTGACAAAGTGTGGTATCTACGGAAAATTCCCCAAGCTTTTCTCTATTCTGTAAGGGGTTTCTTGACACTCCCTGCTCCAACATGGTTTTGAATATTTTCGTATTATTCCTGATGTCACCGGTATAGAAGCTGTCGTCGTTGCTTGCATTATTTTATCAGTAACGGCTTTCACGGCATTCACACATCTTTTACCATCTCTTCTGTGAGCTCTGCAAGAGATGAGAAATGCTGCCAGTCTGCCCTCTCAAGCGTGGGTATCTTGTCATGGGATTTGCACCCTCTCTTGTGATAGAGACTAAAAGAAGAAAATGATCACTGTTATAAAGATCATTCCCAACATGAAGACTGCAACAGGGCAAAAGTGACGGTTAACAGATGGCAAGATCAAGAGCGTGAAAAGTCTTTGTAGGCTCGTGGAAGTAAGTAACTTCTCCATTATTGAGAAGACAAAGAGAATGATCTTCGGTTCTTATCTAGATTTGTCTACCTCTAGGAATAGTATCCATATTCCCCCAAAGCGAACTATGGCCATTAAAACCGCCTATTATTACAAAAGGTTCAGGTAGTTGCTTTATTAGACTATCCAGATCTATTTGATTAATATGGACATTTGGAGGCAAATAAACATAACAAACTGAAACCAAGGTCTTTATATTTATTTGGATGGCAACAGCTTGGAGGCTTGCAATTAAAGGAAGTGAATTGCTTGGGTAGTCTAGTGAGGCGAAGAGACGTACACCCTTCACTGGCACGTTCACCTATAAGATTGTCTTTCCTAAAATTGTGAACCTTCAAAGCTTATTTTGTTTTTCTGGCTTCAGTAGAGTTTCCTGCAAAGCCAATACCACAGGATGATGCAAATTGATCAAATTGGTGTTATCTAGATTCTGGTGTAAACTGCGACAATTCCAAAAAATGAGGGTGGCCATTATATCTGATTTTTGTCTTTCCTGTGCTGCGTTCTGTTTTTACGTGGAAGTAGGTTCTTCGGGATGTTCAGACCCTCTTCCACCTCTATCTGCGAGTCAAAGTGCTCAGAGCTACAGCTCGAAAAAGAGCTCACACTTATGTTCTTATGAAGTTTTACATTTTCTTTTTAAATCTGTTTCCAGTCAGGTTTTCTTTCTCTTTCTTATTTTCTATTGTTATTATTGAAGGTTTCGGTTTCTTTGCAGTGTTTGGTTGTAGATTTTGGGCTGGCTGTATATTTTGTATGCTTACTGTCTGGATGCCTATGGATTTGACTGATTTTAGAGCGTTTGCATATGATACAGATTTTCGAGACTGTGACTCTGCTACTACTCTGCATACGGAATATGTCTAGTTATTTTAATATTTTGCACCTCCTTCTCAGACTTTCACTTTAGACAAACTCGAGAGAATGCTGTGTGCTCGCCGGGAAATTTGCACATAGTGCGCTGACACTGCAATTTGCACTGTCGTGGCCTTCTACAGAGCAACGTGCACATGTGAGTTTGTCACGAGCACAACATTTTTGACTGGCCGAATCGCTGGCATTGAAAACAGCGCAAAGGGTTCGGCATGTAAGGTCTTACGGGGGGCAGTGCAAATACCCGGCCTTAATACTTTTAGGCAGATCAGGTGAACTGAAGGCCAGGATTACGTGTTTCGAATTTATCAGCTTACCTTCTTTGCGCATCTTGATCTGCCTAGCAGCACACACATTCTGGTCAGACAACTCAGAGATTATTTCCTCTTTTGATACAAAATGAAGGTCGATCTCTGAGATAACACTAAGAGAAACATTGAGAGTTTTATGTGCTGGAACTTTTATATCGATTTGCCCAAGTTTGTTTAATCCATGGAATGTAGCAGATTGAGTAGCCGAAATAGTTTGAACTAGCAGAATCTCCAGCCGTTTGATATTATTTGGATCTCTGACGCAAGATTGTATTTTCTGAATTAGAAGTGGGGATAGCTTTTGAAAGTCGCCTGTAGAGTTGTTGATAGCCAAAAAACATGGTGGAATTCTTGAAGTTATATCAGGATTGGCATTTTCACTTCTTTTTACTTTTTTGACGCATAATAATGTTCTGTTGAAGTGTGTGAATTTGAAAAAGCCATGACTGAAAGAAAAACGTTTCGGGTGCAACCTCCCCGCCCCCACGGAGCCCGACATGGGAACACAGAATCCTGTGTTAGGGATAGCCAGACCTATACGCAAACTGAAAACTATGGCTTTTCCGAAAGCTTGTCCCCAAGCCACTGACACAAGGACTAGTAACCAGCCAATTGACACCCGTGAGGAAGACAAGGTGTTTCCCGTTTATCTGAAGCAGAGGCCAAAGCAATGTGTTGGAGGAGTACTTCGCCCTCCACTATCAGGACCCTCTTTTCCAGCGACACATGACATGTGAGCAGTTTTCTCACCACTTAAAAATCTAGAGACAAGGTTTGTTCCAGTTTCTCATGATGAGCCCCAACCCCCGAAGAGGAAAACCGCAAGGGAGAATGGAATGCAAAAAGTTTCAGCTCAGAGGAGAGGAGACGGAAGAGAGGAAAGATCACTGCGGCTCCAGGATCGTGACACCCGTCTCACCACGAACATAATCCCCTGAAGGGCTAAGGTATCTCGGGATTGCCACAGCCGTACTCACAAAAGTGATACCCCAACGGGAAAGCAACACTTGGACCATATATATGGTGAATTGTCTCCTCTTAATCTACAGTGAAAGAATGAAGAAAATCATTCCGTAAGGGCAGAGAGCCTGTTAAGATAATTTTCCCAAAGCCGCCCGTTGGTGGTTTTGGCATCAAAAATTACTACTCATGTCCAGAACGGAATACTGAATGATAGATTATGGAGATGGCAGCAAAATTTGACATACTTAAACAACTATTTTTCGTATTCTATTGGGTACACAGATGTCTTTCAGCCATTCAAAGCAGCAAAGTCAATGCAGTGCAAAAGGTTACAGCCGAAATCATCACGGCAAAAACATTGCGGACGAAACTTCGCAGAGAAAACAACGCAAGGCGAAAACGTCGTGGTACAAAACATCGTGGGAGAAACTAAATCAAAGAGAAAACATCGCAGTTCTAAAACATCGTGGTACAAAATATCGTGGGTGAACATAACGCGATTCAAAAACTTCGTAATTAAAAACATCGTCGTCGAAAATATCGTGGTAAAAAATAAAGTTCAGACAAATCATCGCATGCCGATAACATCGCACAGCTGCATTTTTCAGATTTTGAAACCTGCAAATGCATATTAGCAAAATTATTTGGTAGCGCAGGAAGGAAAAAGGGCTATTTTTAATTCTGTATTTCATATTTTTTAATGAACTTATTAAATTTTTGTTGAAAAAGTAACAAGCAAACATAAGTATTTAAAAATTGAAACTGAGTAGAAAATTATTACAACCTATAGCACTTAATAGAATTTTAAATTTATATTCTTAATTAACAAACAACATTACTAAATTAATCTTTTTTATAAACTTACTGATAATTTTTCAATAAGTTTTACTGATAATTTTTCATGAAAAATGCAGTCTAAAAATGTTTAAGAAAAAAAAAAATTAACAGCATGAGGTTACCTCTATAAAAATTGTTTAGTTACTTATCAAATTATTTTCTTTCACGTCTGTTAATCTGATAGTGTTTTAGTGAAAATTATATCTTGTTTTGTTTCCGTTTATTCTTAAAGTATCGTTAACATTTTCATCTATAGCATGTAATATATTATTTGGTTGTCGATTTATTGGTTATGAAGAAAGTCAGTTACATAATATGTCACTATGGGATTTGAATTTATTAGATTATGCCAAAACGCGGCAGGGCTACCTGCTTAAGAAGGAGATGCCTTTGTAGAATACATTCTTAGGGACTGGCGCATATTTACGTTATACATTAAAATAGTCACGAAAATGTTATGCAACCAGCTCGTTCGCCTGATCGAAATGCCAGTGTTTAGCGACTTTACCGCTTGGACACTAGTGGCCAATTTAGCAGGGGAATATTAACAAAAACTAGGTTTGTTTTACATCAGTCATTGAAAGACTGAAATTTAAAAGTATAATCGGAAACTTTAAACGCAATCTTTTTTTCATTTTTTTTTGAAATAATATAATTGCAGAGAACCCTTTTCAGAAAAACTGGTATCTTCCTAAGACGGCTAGTGCTTTTGAGAACAGAAATAAACATGGGTTTTAATTATTATGGAAGATGAGCACATCCACGTAAGTTAAAAAGATATGGTGAAATTCTGAGTGGTCGATTTGAAGACAATGCTTTACATTTAACTTTACATTTAGATTTTTCTTATAAGCACTTTAAAAGTTTATTATTATTTATCCACAAAATTAAAAATTATTTAGTTTTGCGGATAAATTTTATTCGAAAATTTTTTAGTTATTGACTAATTTTTTATATATTACAAGTGAAGCAGCTTCCTAAGAGGAACACCTCTATAAGTGATAGTATAGATATGAAACTTTGGTACCAAATCTCATTCTTTTGGGATGACCGCCTTCATGGAAGGGTAAATAATTTCGAACCGTGTATGGTCGCCTTGAAATTAGCTTTCCCATTTAGGTATATTCATTTCTTTAGTAAACACTGAATTTTTTTATTCCTTTATATGAAAAAAATTGAATTATTTCTTGTTCATTCTTAACACATATTGAATCATTTCGTACTATCGTTCCCTGGAAGTAACCAGTAGTCGGTTTAGGATGAAGGATTATTCTAGCTGTTGTTAGGAAGATATTTTATCATGGCTGCTACTAACCTGTTGTGGGATTATCACTGAGGAAACTCGGCTTAGATAAGAATGTTTTTAAAGGAAACTGGCCTGTATTAGTAATTAGAGCAAGAAGTACTGGCCGATGTCTTTCATTTCTTGGTAGGTTTGGTTTATTTAATTATGACAAAGCACTCAAAAGCTATCTGAGGGAAAGGATGCCTTCGTGGAAAATTTTTAAGGGAAAATCTCGCTAATTTCCTAATTACTTTCATCTTGCTTACAGATTCTCACTTCTTATTCAAAACAAATTTCTGCTGCTATTGATGAAAGAAACATTTTCGCCTTACGAATAAATAATCGAATTTAAAATGTGAAACTAAATCATTAAAGTGAGCTGTTGCAATAAACTCAGGATCAATATTCTGCAAATTTTAAAAGCAGTGACATACAGCATTTAATTCCCTCCCTTAAACAATTTATTAATCCAAAGGGCAATTTACCCGAAAGAGCTATTAATTATGTTTTGGTATTTTGCGTTGGTTCACTATAAAAGTCAAAATCACTTTTCAAATTGTTACCACCAAATGTTAGAGCCCTGGGTTAATTTTAAAGAAATTAAATAATACAAAATCTGCATAAATGTATATGTATTTCTCGCATTGTGAAAAAACAACGGTTTCTAGAGACATCAAATTTTGAATAATAGTCCTGTACTCGAATACGGGCATCTGGAAGCCCGAATTTGAAATTTGGGATTTGTAAACTCAAAGATTTCAAAGCGTTCCATTAACATTATCATCGAGTGCATCTTTAAGTACGGATATGTTATGCGCGACGTTTCTTTACATTTCTTACTGGTATTATGTTTGTAAGATCTCGCTGGCCCAACTTGTCAGAAACTGGGGTAGTGACTGATACTAGGTGTGATTTTACACAGAAACATAAGAAGGGATTAGAACGCTTTTTATTTTATCTTTAAAATGACAAATGCGTCTACTTGACGCTCACAAACTGCGCCAACCCGGCGGTTAACTGAAATAGAACGTAAAACTGAAAGTAATGACTGGATGAATAAATATCAAACACTACCGACGAGGCTCTGAGATCCTAAACTAACCGCGTTTTTTATTACCGCTGAGATTCAGCAAGGTTACTGATTAAACAGTTCAAAATTAGTACTTCTGCAATGCTAGGCACACAGGCCGACACGCGCTGATCTAAATTCTACCGAGGAATCTCACTAGCGTAACTTCAAAGCAAGACCCCCAAACTCTGGTTTCGTATACTATTTAAGAAACTAGCTTCGGCTATATTTGAATAAGCTGGCGTGCTACTACAATTTACATACTCTGGCACGGGCAGTTCTAGGGAAAAATGAAAGCTAAACAGAAAATATGATTTAAATATTAAAAATAACTAAAAATAAATGTTAGTTAAAATAAATAAAAACCCTACATGTTGGTAGCGTGCGTCAAATGACTTGTCTGTGTAACTTTTCAAATCCCGCTTCGAATCCTCCGTGAAAAAATGTCCCTTTGGGCTTAATACAATATCTGTAAGCTTTCAGATTTTTTTTAAACTTACAGTAGTTCAGTCATTCACGTTTCACGAAGCAATATTATCTTCTCCAAATGACACTTGTAAAATGAATTTAACTCCTGATGCTGTTGCTTTCATTCTAGGCTTTATATGAAATCTTGTCTACTTAGTATTTGCATATTTTAAAATTTATGTAAAGAAAATAATTTATGTTAAAAAAAACTTCTAAATTATGCTCATTACATTGCACTTCACGTAAGACTTATTTCAGGATCATAAAAATTCATAAAACAAGAGTCTATTTGACTTAACTACATTTCTTGCATGACAAAGATGTTTATGATATATATTAATTTAGTTATATAATACAGAGTGTTTATAAAGTCCCGGACCCATTTTGATGTTTAATAACTCATAAAATAATAAAAATAGATTACAATTAATAACATAAATGGTTAGATACACTCAAAGAGTTTCATGACCCTTGTCAATGAACTTCCACGTGTGCCCCCTTCGTCGCACGGAGAATATCAAGTCGATATTCAATTTCACGCCAGGTACCAGCAAGCATGTCGACATCCACAGAGGCTATTGTGGTTGCAATTCTGGCTTTGGTTTATCAATGTTCGACACTCTCCTCCTGTAAACGTTGTCCTTTACAAATTCCTAAAGGAAAGAGTCCAGCGGCGTTATATCAGGTGACACCTGGGTGGCCAAGGAATTGGACCTCCTTGCCCAATCCATCTTCTGTAAAATGGTCATTCAAAGAAATACGAGCGATGGTACCCCAATGAAATGGTGCACCATCTTGTTGCAAAAAGATATGTGGCTGAAGCTCTTCTAATGCGAAGTTTAGAATAATACGAATTAAGTATGCGACTAATGAGACCGTCTTTTCTGTAAAAAAGAAAGGCCCAATGATTTGGTCGTGCATTAGTCCACACCACACATTAACCTTTGGAGTATCCCTTTGTGCCTCACGGTATTCAAAAGGGTTTTCCAAAAACAAAATAGAAAAAAATGCAATTAATAAGCAGACGATATTTAGAGATATTTAGACTGGAAAATGAAATTATCTGAAATTAACCACACGCGCAGACGATATTTACAGAAGTAAAGATATTCAAACCTGAAAAGGAAAATATATGTTATTCCATCAATAAATGCCATAAGTTTGTTTATATCTTCATTATTTTATGAGTTATTAAACATCAAAATGGGTCCAGGACTTTATAAACACCCTGTATATTGTCAGTGTGAAATATGCATTAACATATAACCTGCATTAAAATAACTGCGCCATGGAATCAGCCGACATTCATGAATGCTATTTAAATTAATAAGGACAATATTCAATATAGTAAGGACTGTATGCAAAATGAATAAGGCTTATATACATTTCCACACATATACGCATCATGGCCACAACACGTTGTATAAAAATTAAACATATTGCAACAACAACAACAACAAAAAAGGGGGAGTTTGAGAAATCCAATACTCGAAAAAAGCATGTGATCCGAGTATATACAACTATAAATATATAACATGAATCACAAGCAACATACCAATTAAGCCTTGCATGAATATTAAAAGAACACGCATATTGAAATATGAAAAATGACTTACTCCATAAAGGTATAAATTTATATGCAAGATTTTATCCCTTTTATTGCATTCAAATGCAATAATGGAACATTGTAGAGTTTTTATGGTAAGAAAAAGGGATAGACAAGTCTTTTGTTTTCCTGTGAAATGTAAGGTGAACGAAATGTTTTACCATTCGAATGGTTTTGTGAGATAAAGGAATCATATAAGAAAATAGTATATTAGTTGTTCACAGTGGTGTAGCTGAATAAAACAGAATTCGACATTTACCTAACAGTACATCTCACAATGATTCAGCTAATTCACAGCATATCTTTGTTAATTAATATGAACTGAGAAACTAAATTTAATTGCAGTTAAAAATATAACAACAAAATCTGTAATTTTACTAAACAAAAAGCTATTTTTTTGTTCGACTTGAAATGGAAATCAGTACGTCTTCTTTAAAAATGCCTCTGTTCAATATGTCTTAGATGCTTTTAGTTTAATGCGTAGCAGCACTAAATAATTTTATTTTACTGAAACAGACTTCTTTCTGATCACTTTAATTAAAAAATTATCATGCAGAAAGCGAACTCGGTTATTAATTTTTAGTTATGATTGACACTCAAAATCATACACTCATAAGATATTTAAAATGATTCATAAAAATAATACCGTTTTCTTATTCCAAACAACTGGTCATTTAATATGTAAAAATTGTACTTGAAACGCTCGATTCATTGAAAATAACAGTCAATGTACAATATGTGGCTTACAAGCGGCCGAGCGGTAAAGTCCCTGGACACTAGTAGTTCGGTCCAAGGTCCGAATTCCTCGAACGGACTAGCTCCATGGGCGTTTCCGTGGTCTTCCCCCATGTATAACATGTTATTACGAGCCAGTTTCCCTTAAAAAGGTCTTCACGAAGGCATCCCTTCCTTCAATGTAGGGCAGAACGCGTAAATAATAACAATGTACAATATGTGCATTTTTCTTCTTGAAAAGTGTCTGCTCTAAGCGCAGTAGGATGAAGTTTTTATTTTATTAAATTTTAATTAAAAATTTTCCTTGGCAAATAATAACTTCAAAATTACTTTTTAAAAATTCCGAGGACAATGCATCGCCACAAATTAAAATATCACTCAGAAATATTAATATAATCTTGCTATTGATTTCCGGTACGCGGAAATTAAGATATTCTGAAAATTGGGAAGCATCGAGTAAAAGCATCATTTTAAGAAACAGAAGCTCACTGAACACTGGTAGTTCTGTCTGGGGTTCTAATCCTGGCGATCTGATTGGATGCATGGACGTTTTTGTCGTTTTCCCATGTCTAACGTGTATACAAGCCAGATATCCCTTAAAAAGTCCCCCACGAATGCATCTCTCATATTATGCAGATAGCCTTTGAGTGCTTTGTCATAATTAAATAAACCAAACCAACTAAGAAATAAAAAAGTATTTATTAAAGTCGACTAGTATTTTATCTTCTAATTACTAATATAAGCCAGTTTCCTTTAAAAACATTTTTATTTATTTTAGCATCATTTATGATAAAATACCTGCCTAACAAGATCTAGAATTATTCAACC